>OU744727.1:58270662-58385504 GCA_916613615.1 Steromphala cineraria | reverse complement strand
ATGAACCTATAAGAGTTTCTATTTAGATTGATTTATTCACTGAAGCAGGGCATCAGTTATGCCATAAAGCACTTTCCACATAATCAACAGATCATTTTACGAAACAAGATAATGGCAAATATATGAGAGATGAATTGCAGAAATTAAACGGGTACTTCATACACGAAAAGAAGCTGACTAATAGGGGGAATATGTAATAATGTCAATGCTCTGACCTCAATATATGTAAAACTACAATACATAATATTTATTTATGGTTTAATTAATCAAAACACTTTTTTCGTTCCGTGATTTTAAAAAATGGAATCTAGTGTTTTCCATTGACTTGGATCTTTTGATCGCCAAACATGATTGTGTTAAGATATAATTCTGCTTCTGAATTTTGAAAGCCCACTTTTTAATTAGCGTGTGCAATATAAGCTTTCTTTTCCAAAAGAAAATATTTGGGGGTTTTACATAGTTAATTTGGATAATTTTGATTTAAAGGATGATCAAGAAAAAAGGAAAGAGTATTGTTTTTATCCAGATTGGATACTAAGTTTTGGCATCATTTGAGTGTTGAAAAGTATGCCTGTCATTTTCTAAAACAATGTCCCTTAGGCCTATTATTAGGAATATTTGACCCGGGAGTAGGTCTATTATTAGGAATATTTGACCCGGGAGTAGGTCTATTATTAGGAATATTTGACCCGGGAGTAGGTCAAAGTGAAATATTTAACAATCAAATGGTTGGAAACCGCTCCAAAACTTAATGTATCTTCATATGGTTTATGGAAAAATTATACGATATTATTTATATATATTGATAACAAACATTATAGTGATAAGAAAACCATATCAATTGTGCAGGCTAGCAGGCTATTAGCATATTTCATTGCATGTCGGTGAAGCATTTCCTTTACTTACTCTGGTATGTGTGTTTTTTTATTAACAAACGTGTCGATATTTGGAAAGAATTAAAATTACAACACATTTCTCCTCGCTACACACATCCCCCCCCCCCCCCCCCCCCATCCCCCCATCTGACCCGTTGCAAGAGAGCTGAGAGCTGTCTTTGATCCGGATGGTTAGCGTGTTTACCCGTCTGGAACATGTGTAACCGCCTGTGACAATACACGCGCGTGCAGGTGTTTTATTGGACCTTTAAGTTAATTAGTTTGTGTGCGGGGCGGTACAAACACAACAGGTATTTATGATGGGTAGGGCGGGACTGTTTGATGATTTTTAATTAAAGTGATCACAAATAGACACGTTGAATTTTACAACCTTTACTTATACTTATATGTATAACAAATACACACGCCAGGTTATGCTCGCTGGAGTTGCCCGACAATTAAAGCAGCTAATAAATTTTCTATAATAAAAAACTACTTTCAAAGTCTAGAATATACTTTTACATGCGTATACAATTTATATAATTTGATATTAAACACAATTGTTGAAACATTAACAGTTAACTACAATCAGAATTATATTTGCTAATTGGACAATAAAATCAAAACACTGATGTTTGTTTAAGATATTTATATTAAGTGAAAAAAGTTTATTTCATTATTTCTTTAAATAACCATACATCAATATTGTTGCAGAAGTTCCAGCTTTCTAAAAAGAAGACAAAACTTAAAGAACTTTTCATTGACTTCAGAAAAAATCGACTATAACACTTGTTATCATTAATGGGGATACAATTGAAATTATATCCTGCTACAAGTAATAAGACACAATAATTGACGGCAAATTAACCTTCTCACTACATGATGATTGTATTAGAAGTGTCAAGCTGCTCTTTACTTTCGTCAGAAACTGAGATCTTTTGATGTTGACCATTGAAGTTTTGAATCGGTTTTCGATTTCAACATCTATTCATGGTTTTGCAATTTTTTCTTTGAATGATAAATGTAGACTGACATAAGACATAGGTACTGGGGAGACAATTTTATGACATTGAAGTAGTATTTTCTGTTTGTCTCGTGCGCCTCATCAGGCAAACCGAACCACCTGAATAGTTTCTACGAACTGCTCCCTTCCCGGTTCGGAAGATGTTATCGAACTAAATTCATATCTATCTACCTTGTGATCTTTGTTTATTTAAATTGTGTACATTTCAATCTTTTATCTGTATATTTATGTTATATTTGTGCTCAATTCATGGAAACAAAGAAAATTAATTTATTTAAGTGTCAAGCGATACAAGTATAACAGACAGTATTGAGTATAATAAAACATCGCCCGGCCAAAGTGACACTATTTGACACTAATTTGCTAAAATGTATACAAGTATAAAAGCACTCTATGGTGCTAAATATTATTGCATACACAATATGGTTTGTGTGTTAAAATAAATATGAAATACGTATTTATGAGGTATTTTGTGAGAGTCTTAATCTAAACATATTTGTTGTTAATGTCGCAACTGATTAATTTAGTTTATGATGATTCATTATAAAGACGAGTTGATCATCGTTCGCCGACAAATTGGGAAAATTTTGATCTATAGACGAGGAGTAATTCCAAAGAGGATTTCTAATATCTGATTATAAAGTGCAAGTTAGGAAATGAACCTCGTCTTCAATAACATTAGAGTTACAAAATTTTTGTAAAACGACCAGTTTCGATTTCTAAGGGGAGGGTGCCGCTTCTTAATTTAGCTAAATAGCCACGGATTACTCTATCATTAACAAATTGAACATAATCTGAAGTACAAAAATTACTCTTAAAACTACGATATGTCCTTAACTTATTACCATTGACTTGCCCCCTATCATATCTGTAGACGCGGCTACAAGCATGATTCTTTATCTTCATTATCTATCTATTATTCTGTATCGAGCTATAGCTACTGGAGCGGCCAAACTATCTCGATTTTCACAGATACCATAAATATTTTTCATAGTTTTTTAAGATTCAAAAACTATCTCAGAGTTCAGGGATATTAAAACGCATATGCTCTGAATTTCAGGCAACAATTCATGATGACTGACTTTAAATATGTAAATATTTACTGATTGATTACGATCTTCGCGGCCCACGCCGAATAATAACGATGATTTCCGAATGGAGCTATTTGCACGTCGGATGAAACCGAACATTTCCGAATGTCACCCGATAACTGTTTACCCATGATTCCATTGCAATACACAAGGTGGCTCAAAGTACATAAGGGGGTTATTTCAAGATTCAATATGACAACTGAAGTGTGCCTGCAGCTTACTACAAGTCTACGACAATGGAGAATATCATCAGATTCGAGAGGATCGAACAGCTCCTCAGTAATACGCATTCGATGGTTAAGGATCTTCAAGATAAGATGACACCAGCATCTCGACCTTCGACTTCCGGATCCACAGTGTTTGACAAAACCCTTGTCAAATACGCCAGAGTAAGTAACTTTAGCACTAACTCCTGCATGATTTCAATGAGATTGACACAGTGGCCAGGGATAAATGTCTACCTGCGAGTCCGGCTTTAAAAATCACCCACACCCTTTAAAAAGACCTCACATAGCGAGTCCGTGAGATGCATTACATTTCTAAAGTTACAAGGATAAACTACTGTACTGTTAGTGTTTATGACAACAAGATTGTGTACTACAGCCACACATCAATGTGGTAAACTGTATTTAAAAAACAGCATCTATTTGGGTTGATGTTAGATCATATGACAAATGAAACTAGTGAGTATGTAAGAATTCTCACAGTACATACACTGCTTACTGCTTTTTTATTTATAACTTGAAAATAGAATATAGTATCTATATTTGGCTGACATTTGGCGCGGTAAATATTTGATATGGAATTTGATATTTTGGCACATGATGGCCACTCTAATCAAAGTTCATATTTTAAAGACACATACATAACTGTTTTTCAAAATGTATTTTTAATTTTTAATAATCAAAATTAGTCCTGGAAGTTGCACACTAGAAAAAAATAATATCATTTGGATTGCTTGTAACAATTTTCTGAAAATTTGAAAAACCATGGTATGTGTAAATTTGCAGTATGTACCATAATCCATGGTATAGTGTTAAAACCACCCTTCTCTGTGTGTAAATATGAAGATGACAAGCCTTGTTTTATTTTCAGGATGCTATCAAGGATATGCTGAAAGTTCTTAGCAAGCGTCAGGAGCCAATGATACTAAGCTATGAAACGTAAGTTACCCAACATAAAATGGTGACGTTTATAGTTGAACTGAAAAGCAAGTATATCCCCGATATTACAATATCCCGTGATGAGATCTTCCATCAAGGGTTATACAAATTTTATTAATACTAATAATAGTATTTGCTTAGTGGGAGACATGAAGCTTTTAGCTCCATCAGTTATTCCGTTCTTCCAAAATGTGTTTCCATTCAATATTCTTTCCACAAAACTTTGTATGTGGTTAGACATAGGGATGGAGTGGTGCCTACTTAGGCTATTCTTATTTATATTTTTTATGAACTTGGGTGTAGACTTCTTTTCTGGACCATTTCCAAAAAATTATGCAGTATCAATTTTCAAAACTTGATATGTGTTTAGACCTTTTGGTGAAGTGATAATAAGATTCTCCATAAACAATAATAGTTTCATTATCAAAATCATTAATATTTTCAATATTATAAGTGGTGGATTGGTGCTTTTGGTACTTTGGTAACTTGGTTATTCTGATTAATTTTTTTCTGGTTTCTATGATCAAACTCTGAGTAACTATTATATTTGTTAAAATGTGACTTTTGCAAGATTTAACCAGTTTCTCCATTTTAGACCTGGTTTCAAAACAACTTGAATAACAGATTCAGCTTGCATTATGCCAATTTACAGCATATTGACATTTTGTTTTAATTGCAATGAATGTCTCTAGACTTTCAATGTGTGTTATGGTAACTTGAGTGATTTTGATTACAGGTATGAAGATGTTATAGCAAAGCGTGATGTTGTTGTCAGCGAGATCAAGATGAACAAGGCTGATCGACTCTGGGCTACAGAAGACATTCTGAATGGTAATTGTATACATTATGATATAATTGAAATTAAACTACATTGACGGGCAAAAGAGAGTATATCACTCAGTTGTATTTATCATATGTATAATATTCAAAGTCAAATATCTCAATTTTTTGGTCGTTTTCAAAAACTGACTAGTTTGGAATACTCTAATTTAGTCAAAGAATACCTCAAGCGGTTTAAAAAAAAATTTAAAATTAAAATTGAAATACACCCAAATTAATTTTGATGATACGCAACTATTTATCGACAAATAACACATACTCTGTATGAAAATCAATAAATGTGCCTCGTCCTGCACACATTTACAAAATTTTGAACATGGTAATTTCATTTCTTACCCCCGTATACTTTAAGTAATTACATTTAAGTTAAAAAATAAAACTGTCATTCAAACTACTGCCAAAAGGTATTATTGTATCTTGCCACAACCACATGCATCTAATTTCTTTAAAATATTGAATGAATGGAAAACAAGTGAGTGTTATACTTTCTTTTGCCCGTCAGTGTATTAAAGATAGACAGAATTGCCAAGTCTAATGTAAGCACAGTTAAACATAGGAACTTTTTTATAAGCTTTATTTGTACAAAATCATTGACAAACATATGATACATAGAGGATATCTGTCTTTTTTTACTAGTACCATGTTTATCTCATCGAGTGAGGTATATAGTTATATATTCACAAGTGGCGTGATAAACATTGAATTTGTCAAGAATTGAAAGATATTTTATTTATTATATGATGCAAACCCTGACGAAAAGCCAAAACAATGTAATTTTCATATTGAGCTATGGCTGTGAAGAGCCCGTCGCCACAGAAACAAATTGATGTCATAAGAGAATATGTTACTTCAGATAATTTTTTCATGACATCCAAGTTTTTGAATGGCGTCACACGAGTGGTGATAATCTTTATCACCACTGTAGCCGAATAGAGGGTTTGTTTCACTGTATCTCACTCTCACCTCCCTACTGATTGATTTGGAAGATACAGTTCAGAGTCATTGTGTGACAATGCTAAATGGTATCAAATGAAGGTTTTCTATTTTGTTGGAGACCTCTACAATTTGCAATATAACATATACAATATAAATCGTTTTAAAGCGAGTTATTCAGTGAATATTTTCATATAATATTAAATTAGAAACCTTCACTGTGCAAATTACATCTATAACACTGTTTGACACAAGGTCTTTTTCACTTGGACTGTAGAAATCTTTTTACCTCTAGCAGTTGTTTACCCACAGCACTGAACTGTATTATTAATTTTTTCAGAGGCTTTCCGTCAGGTGTGGTCTAACCAACGTGACGACTTCAACCGTGAGTTGAGTGGAAAAAAAGCAAACCATAGAGCCAGCAACAGAAGAAACAGGAGGAGGATAAAGGTAGATTAGGAATAAGCTTTATGTGGATTCATATTGCTTGTTCATTGGATATTTTTAAAACCGATCACATTGAAGTCTTATAGGAATAGTACTTAACTTATTTGTTCACTTGCATTGCCTTTGGAAGAGATTTACATGGAGATGTTAAATGGAGGAATTATATCAACATAAATTATGAATAATCTATCAACATAACAAAGTGACAAAGAAATTCAGATACATTTATCACTTGATATTAAGCCTGATGAGCTACAAAATGGAATTAAGTAAATCAAGTAATCAACCATATTTCTTCCAAGCCCATGTTTTGTAACATATATGATTTTTCTGTGTGATTGTTATACTGAGGTAACGTGAGACATGTTGAGTTGGTATGAATGAAATAGAGAATACTAAACGACGTCCCGTTTGATAACATGTCTATTAAATGAGTGCGTGGTTTGGTATTTAACGAGCGAAAGCGAGTTGAATACCGACACCATTCACGAGTTTAATAAACATGTTATAACAGGACGGAGTTTAGTATTTTATTTATTACTCACAGCTTTTAATGAAGCTAAATTGCAAGAAAATCGCTGTCAATGACGCTCACTTGCAAATAGGCCACCCGCCATTGTAGTCGCGCCGCTAACATTGTGACGTCAAATAAAACCGACTATGACGTCAAGCGTTGATTATGACGTGACGGCCGCACGCGGTGGTAACACACATGTGTGTTACCAACATATTGTTATCTTATGAGTGATCTCACCACGGTTGAGTAAGACGTTATCCACCTTACAAATATGCTTAGATGTGTTCTTTATGTTACAGAAAATGAACAAGAGAATTGCCGGAGTGGAGAAATCCAGGAAGCCTGCGGACTGGAAGGCCAGGGCCAAGGTTGCACTGACGAGGGAATGCACATCACCAGATGTAACAGATGACGAGAGCGGTGGAAGGTATGTGATGCCTTTCGTCTGGGAATCACAACTCTTGAGGGAGGTCAAGGAGCACCTGGACCAAGTGGGAGGAGCACAGGGCAGGGAGGACCATCCAACACAGTACTCCACGGCGATGCCCAGTCGCAAGGTTCCAGCTTGGGCAATAAGAGGAAACTTCAATGAAATAACAGGTACTTACTTTGTTTTTGCTGATGAATTACACTGTTCAACTTCATGTATGTTTACCATCCAAATTCTGCATTCTACAGGAACTATCTAATCAGTTTTCATTGTTTTTGATAGCACTAAAATGATTGCTGGAATTCTCATTTCCTATAGTGTGTTTGACATACAACTATTTAGATGAATATCATTATCTAACTAAAGAAACACATAAGTATTAAATTCATCATGTTCCTATACTCTGACAAGTGGGTGCCTGTTCTTTGCGTAACCTTAATAGGGAGAGAACTCTAATTCCAGCAAATGAAGTATTTATATTCATGGTTTTATTTTGAATTCTGTTTTAGCTGACATGATGACATCAGCTTCGGCATCTTCCACTTCAACATCATCACCATCATCGTGCCTTTCAACTCGTTCACCATCATCACCATCATCGTGCCTTTCGACCCTTTCACCATCATCACCATCATCGTGCCTTTCGACCCTTTCACCATCATCACCAGATATCTCCTTTTCACCCTCATCTGTACCCCAGTCAACACCATGCTCCAGACAAGAAAAACAAAGACCAGTGTAACATCCCTACTCACCAGGAGATTGGAAGGAGGTTCTTGTAGAACAATGAAGCAATAATGATGACAATAATAATCATATTAAACAAATATGAAATGATTAATGCTTAATTTAGCAGAATATTATTCATTCAGCATGATGTACAGTCGCCTTTCATATATCTTCATGTTCCCTTGTAATTTATTAATATGTTCATCCTGATTCTACTACAACTAGTTGGCAATTTTCATTTGAACTTATGAAATTTTTGTACAGTTTCCATATTATTGTATTTATTGCTAATTTATTTATGTCTTTTTTAATCTTTAATGTTGTATGATAAAATAAATAATTGTTGGTTGATTTATTCTTGTTCATTATTGTAACAGACCACTTCATGATTTCCGGCATTGTATCTCTGTATTCCTACCTACCGATTTTCCGATAACAAATCCGGTGGTTTCCGACCGGATCTGAGATATGCCCGGTTTCCGCCACCGGATCCCATTATTCTAATCTATTGAATTTCCGGTACGGGATCCGGTGGTATCAGGCCGGATCTCAGATATGCCTAGGTTTCCGCCACCGGATTCCATTATCCTGACCTGCTTAATTTCCGGGTCGAGATACGGTGGTGTCCGGCCGGATCTGAGATATGCCTGGTTTCCGCCGCCGGAAACCTTTATTCTTTAAAAGTTGGGATCCGGTGGTATCTGCCGGTTTCCGATCCCCTAAGAAACCACCCCTTTTAGTCCTGTGATTGGATTTTTTAATACGACATTCCTCAATAATGGCAAAGCAAATGGTTGATTTTATATGTCATTACTAGATAAAGTCATTACAGGCTTGTTTCAAATAACACTCAAATATTTACAGACAAACTTAAACGTGAAAAGTCAAAACTCATTTCATTTAGATTGTTAAAAACATATACATCATCCCTCTTGTATATTGTGGATTGCAAATGAAAAGGCCTCTACTCTTTAAATATCAATATTAATTGCAATCCCAACATGGAGACGATTGCTTCCTCTATATATGCGTTCTTAATTCGCTAGCACTACAACCATACTCTGATATCTACTGGTAATAGGGCAAAAGTATTAACTATTGCTTGATATAACCGGCCAATAGTTCGACTTTCATCCTGAACAAGTACTTGGTCAAAGTGTCTAGGTGACCTTTAATTCATTTTGTGTAAATGAATCACATGGCTTAATTTCACATTATATATTTGAATTATTACTGCTCCATTAAGTTTAAATGCATTGTCTTTCAATTGAAACCATTAATTTTCATTTTCCTGACATCACCTTATATTCCCCCTAAAAATGTGCTACTGCCCCTTTAACGTTCACATGTACATCTTATTAAGTGTAAAATGCAAAACCAAAGTATTAAACAAATAATAAGCAAATCTAAATTTGATCGCTCAATCAAAATTGACAAATCAATAAGCAAGTGTGGACGACCAAATTTTGGTACTTGCCCATACTGACTAGAAGTGAAAGAATATAACTCTTCAGCGAAATATTATGCAAACAGTTCCAACTCAAACGATCTCGCATTGAATGGAAAATAACTGACCTTTAGGTTAACGTTTAAAAAAAATATTACTGAGGAGTAAATCTCAGTTACATTGGATATATCATCATAAACCTAGACAAAGGCATTTGTCTTTAAAGGAAATATTTGAAGACAAAATATTTCAATCTTAAGAGATTTTCAAACATTTTTTATGTAAAATTCGAATGATATAAAATGAAATATAGGGTGATAATGCATCTATCATTTCTAATATAGACCTTTAAATGTCAACTTTATTTGATGCTTTCTTACTTAAATCTTTTTTGCTTCATGTTCACCAAAGTACTTCGGTAATGCAGGCATGCTTTTAACATAAAAAATTAGTAATAAAAGGTTTCCCTCTCAGGGGGGATTATCCTAATTGAGATATCCCTCATTGCATTTGACTTTTGATTTCGAAAACTTAAATATAATTTAGCGTATAAGTGACACGAACTGTTATGCATTGTATTTTGTTTAAATAGAATTAAAAGATTTTAATAATTAAATTCCTTTTGATAATATTTCACCATTTATAATATTTCATTTTTCTGATGATCTGGAATAAATGTATGCCAACTTTATATAATTGTAACATAACAATTCCTTGGATGTCAATAACATCAAAGCATTCTAGCCTAATAAAGAAAATTAGGGTGCCGAAACCACTTCAAGTTTACACAAGCTCTAGACTTGAAACAAGCATAGCTTTCTCTAACACAAACCAATTCAAAGCTGGTCAATATCGTGGACTTTTGGTAATATCGTGGTATTTTGGGAAGTGCTGACATTTTAATAGACATACATGTAAAGGATCAATAATGTCATATGTCAGACATTGGTATATGATATGTTTGTGATTCATGTAAATCGTAAAAATTACAAGAAACTATAACTTTCAGTAGAAATGTGCATATTGTGTATCAAATTCATTTGCACAGGTTATTTTTTGCAATTCACTTTCATTATTATCATGATAAAATTCTAGTGCGAGACGTTGGTTTCATGCACAGATTTTGTTCAATGCCAAGATGTGATTACATGTAGCTTAAAAGTAGGCAAAATTATGTCTTTCAAGATTCTGATTGTCAAAATTCTAGTCCGAGACGTCGGTTTCATGCACAGATTTTGTTCAATGCCAAGATGTGATTACATGTAGCTTAAAAGTAGGCAAAATTATGTCTTTCAAGATTCTGATTGTCAAAATTCTAGTCCGAGACGTCGGTTTCATGCACAGATTTTGTTCAATGCCAAGATGTGATTACATGTAGCTTAAAAGTAGGCAAAATTATGTCTTTCAAGATTCTGATTGTCAAAATTCTAGTCCGAGACGTCGGTTTCATGCACAGATTTTGTTCAATGCCAAGATGTGATTACATGTAGCTTAAAAGTAGGCAAAATTATGTCTTTCAAGATTCTGATTGTCAACAATCAAGTCATTATGTTTTATTTGTAGAGACATTCCTTGAATTTCATGCCATTCAATATTAGCATTGGCACGTAATAAATATCATACATTCAGGTGTGTTGCTTCCACACATATCTGCTTAAGAACAGTGACATAGTTATGTAATCATAATGAGTGATAGCGTGACATCAAACGTAACTCAAATGACTTCAACAACTCACCTAATGTCTTTTCAATTGTTGTGAGAATATGTTCTCAGTTTCTCAGTATAATCAAATACAGATGGTTAAAGATGCACAAAATCACTTGTATTCTTCGATTGTGAAATTGCAGTCATATCTAATATTCATCATCGATTGAACAAATCAGCCATTCTACATAGAAATATATTAATTCTTCTGTGACAACTATACTGTCTGACTACGCCTTAGATGTGGTGAAGTTGATTTAATTTTCATAAATCAATGAAGACATCAGATAAATAAGGACAAATTGTGTGTTTTTATTATTTGAAATATATTAAATGGTTTATTGATAATTTCATAATAAATGATGTACGATGTAACCCATATATAGGATCTATGAAAGCCTTACATTTATCAATCAAATTTGCAAAACTATTTTTACAATTATTGACTTCACCTTCTACAGTACTCTCTCTTTGATCAATATCAGACAGATGCATTCATCTTTGGAAATGCCGGTTCCAAAGAGATTAGTGTCTGATGAAAATACGCCATTGGTGCGTGAATGATAACTTGATAAAGTCAAAATCAAAACATAATTATTGGTTGTTTAACAATAATACAACACAGAATCATCCTAATGAATAACTCCAGGATACAAAACCAGAAATACTTAAACCTAACTGACCAGATTGATGTTCTGTTGTTGCTCAGTCTAGACAGTAGTTATTACCTATTGACAGAGCTGGCTTTTTGACGTATTCTACATCCAAACGCAAGTCATGTCACTTTCCTTTATCGGCTCGGGTAATGAGCAGCAGATAGTCATAGAATAAAATGTACGCTTCATCATAAGCTTCAATGTGTATATTTTAATTTTACAAAAACAAGGAACATGCGAAACGTATATGATACCCTTTACAAGATTGTATGTTCCTAATTGCTCTGAAATCGTTTAGAAACTCTGCAAACATTGTAACAGATATGCCTTAATGGTGTTTTTCCTTTCAATATTGTTACATATAACTATATCTTGGTGATACGTGTGGATGTAAAATAACCTTGCCTTGTGCATTAGCGGTCATGTATTTCTGTCAAAGTAGATTTGACCAGAAACAAATTAGTTTGACCAATGATGACTACAAAATAAACGTTTTCGTCTTAGTGATATGTGTGCACGATAAAAAAAAACTGCATTCTGTGAAGATACGGAAGAGGCAGGTCCACCTGACCCACGCGCTTTGACGAAACAGGAGTAGTATGACAATTATCTAATGGGTTATTCAGTAAATGCATTTGGGATAATCAAGTAATCACATCTCCGAATGCAAGTTAACACATGGTCTAGACCTATCACTACCAATTTAGATCTGGTCAATATCGTGGTGACCTGTCCAGTTATTAAGGAAGTAACTGACATATGACTCGATGGACATAGATAATTTACTCCTCATATGTCAGATATAGATTGATAAAACCTTAGACAAACATATGAAATAATATTATTTTCACATATTATAATTGTATTGCAGACAATGATATAAAAAAAAAATCAAAATTTGGGAAATTTTGTGATAGAAAAATTACTTACAGAATTTTTTTTATATTCATGTTATGCACAAACAGAGCCTATATGGAAAACAACTAGGTTATTTCAACATGTGTAGGAATAGATATAAATACTCAAGTAATACGAAAATTAATGCCAAAAACGATTATATATTCTTTCCTAGAGTACCGTAGGAACGCGATATAGACAACATAACAATAAGAGAAATACACTTTACATAAATAATTTCAAAGTGTGATTGTTCTTTTGAGCATTGATCTAATTCTTTGATTAGGTATTAATAATAAAAAACCTGGTTGTATATTGATACCTGATCACAATACACACATTTATGAAATGCTGGTAAATAAACTTGTACATAAACTGATTTATAAAGACCTTAACAACTAAAAACAATATAAAATGATTTAAGATTACTTCATTCGTAGGTTTTCATCAAATATGATAAACTGTACAATCTATAATCAATCTTAACATTTTCACAATTTGTCAAACATCAAGCTAAATTCATTTTGTGAAAACTGGTACAATCTTAAAATATTATGTAATGAGATTTTTTTTTTCTTACTAGTGTTCGAAATAGATACAGATCGTTATTACTACCTTGAAGTAATGAAGTTTTTGTCAGAGGAAACGTTAGCTCAATTTTATTCAATATTCAAAAGTTGTCTAGGAACAAAGGGGGGGGGGGGGGGAGGGGGAGGGGGGATTGGGCTTCCGGATGCCAATGTAATACAGGATGAAGTAGAAATAGTTACAGAACAGCGAACGTTTGTTATCAAGGTTATTAACGTTCTCCTGTGTCACGATATAAACTGTCATCATTTATGCATTTTGCAGAATACTCCTATGAAAAACTTTCAGTAAAAGAACCCTATAATTGGAATGCCAAAAATTATGTAAAGTTAAGATAGTTGTTCTATTATAAACAGTGAATCAATGTATCCAATTTACTTATCATATAACATTTACAGATACGAATGTTACAAATGGACGTTTCAGATCCCAATTCACTGTAGCAGTAGTTATAGTTCGATCAGTATTTATCATCAATGGTATCATGTCATGATGTAATCCTCTCGTCATGAATAAGATAAATGCTTCTATATCAAAATTGGCCAGACAAAACCGACCCTTATAAGAAGTATAAGAACTATGATTTTAGTTTTTTATGTCGCTTTAAATATGTGTTAATTTGCAGAGATTATTTTATGTACTCCCAGTAGCTAAAATTACTGTCATTTTGATAAAAATAAGATAAAACTCATTTACCTAAAACACGTTCTGTTTAATGCCCAGATGTAGAATTCGATGGATCTGCATTTATGTTTTGTCTGGCTAGAAGTACGTGTTTAGATTGATTGCTACATCATCAAATAACATCATATGTACTCTTCGGTTGCCATATAAAGCTTGAAATGTTGAATATTTATAACTTGCAGGTAGTAATAGTAGTTGTATTAGAAGTGCAAGAACAAGGGACTGGTCTCAACGGTATTCTAAATAGAGTAAGGAATAATCTTAGCCATACTCATTTATTTTTTAAGTGACTATTGCATGATTTTGACATACTCTTTTCCTTAAATTTGACATATGTAATGAACGTTATTGCAATGTGCCTTTTTACAGAAGATAAATGCAAACAATTATGATTAAATGTAGTATTACACTTTAAGTTGATTTCAAGGGTCGTTACAGTAGGCACACATTTTTTTTAAATTTAATAAGGCCGGATTGATTTGGGTAGATTACAGACGGCAAAACATGTTATGGACGTTTTGAAGCTGCATATTTTTACAATTATTTTTCTATTACAATAGTGAACATTACTATTTGACATGAAGCAACTGCCGTTATGTATTTATTTTCTTGTGTCTTTTGAGCTTCTTAATTACCTCACAATAACGTAATTGTGTTCAATAATGTCCTATCCTACAGAGGTATACAATGACTTTCACGACAAGTCATGTAATTTGGCTTTTAAGGGGCAGTAGCACGTGTTCTGATAATTTTATATTTTTATTTTTTTACTGATAATTGTAAGTGAATGCTATATGTATTATTTTGACAGTGCCAAACATCTCATTACACAAGCTAATCATCCATAGTCAGAGGACAAAGTATGATATAAACACAAAATCCATTGGCGGCCATTTTGTGTGAATACCTTTAATTCATTTTGAGTAAGAAAAAGGAATCGCATGGCTAAACTTTACGTCATATATTTGAATTAATAATGCTACATTTGGTTCAAATACATTGTCATTCATTTGGAACCATTGATTTTCATTTTCCTGACATCACATTATACTCCCCCTAAAAACGTGCTACTGTCCATTTAATGAATTACATACCTTCTCGTGATGATTACTAACATATTACATATTCGTCTTAAATACCCAAACATGCCAGTCAATGAATTCAATGCCAATTGAACAACACCCTTTTTTATATAAAAACGCATATTCACTCTCATCATTTGGTAGAAGACATATAATATAACCATTCCAACATTATTCAATCGATTTATCCTATCTGCTTTTGATTCACGTCCCGATTTGATATGTTTATTTTCCGATTATCCTAAACTCATCCTTATTAGCATATTTAAAGTAACTTTTAACCAAAACTCTCCAATAAAACGCTTAACGGTGATACGTTAAGCACCTGTGACTGCCACAAGTCACTGAGTGTCATTTTATTTGTGATGAAGGACATGTTCTAGAAATCTTGAAAATTATATACATGTAAGTAACTTTTATTGAAACATTATGTAATTCTTATTTCGTATGGTTCCAATTTTGTATGCAACACTAGCAGATAAGCAAATATGTGAAAACGTGGATTTGGATATTACATGCATCTTTAATATTCATTCATAATTGAGGGTTTCAGACGTCTTCCATTTTATAATTCTTCTGGGACTTTGAAATGAAAAAATATGTTCTATCCAATACGATTAAAACTCTCATTTGATGTAGGAATTGCTGCCTACATGTGTGATGCCTTGTGTAATCGTTAAACTGATACATATAACACTAAAATAATAAGATGAATTATTTTTATGAATTATGACATGCCTGATGAATAACTTGTTATGGCATAACTAGGAATAGTAACTAAAATGAGAGCGTTAGTAAAATAAAACAACTTGTAATCAATAGTACCTTCACTGCCAAAGTCTAAGTGAAAGGTCAAAGACCACTTTATTAAGAGTCTATAGGCGAATATCCTTCTTTAAGTCATGGTTGGAACGATCTTTTCAATGACTAAATAAAACATAGTTTCAATTCGTACATCAAATAATTTATTATATACTCATGTAATCTTAGGATAGTAATGCAAGGCTGCAATACGGAATACGTGTTCAAATTCGTGTTCGTATTGCACGGCAAATTCCGTATTGCAAGATTGCCGGTTCTACTCTTTTAAAGCTTCGGCAATTCTCGCAACTTTCCGTACGTAACAATCATTTTCCTATTTAGAACACCGGATATGACGTATCCGAATGCTTTTGTAATAAACCTACTTTTTAATATGATATTGAAGAATAATATAGTGAGAAACAAGTGTTATCGTTAGTAAAGAAACTGCAAAACACTATAAAAAAGGAAATCCTAAACAAAACTCTGAGAACATCACCAGCGATACTTGGCCCTTATGACGCCTACAAATAATATGACGTCATTTCCATGGTGACGTCGTTTGAAAGGATCCCGTCACTCGGAATCCTGAACCATGTCCAACAATTAGTCCCAACGCCCAGACCCTGCTAATTAATCTCACCGGAGTCGGCGAAGCGGAAATTCAAGGGAGGTTACCCATGTAGGCCTATTCGAATGCCCTGGAAATCTGTAGATTTTAAATACGTGACACTTCTTTCACAATTACACTTTAAAATTGCTTAAATTAATTGGACCTTATCGTAAATCATGATGTAAAAAGTCGTATAGAAATTTTTGCAGTTGTTTCTTTTTCCAGAAATTCTAATTTTAACACACTTATTGAGTTGACAGTATAAATAAACCAATGATATAAGCGGGATTGTATAATGATTTAATTTAAATATAGTTTATTCGAGAAAAAAAACGGATTCAGAAAAAAGCATTGATGTGCTCCTCAAATATTTTGAAGAAAAATCCTAATCAGCACTATTCTATAACTGAAAAACTTACTGTAACTCACTATGATATTGTGTAATTATTGCTCATGAGTATTTTCTCTCTGTCCATTTTGGAAATTTTAAATGTTTTTGGAAATGTATTATAGCTCTTATACTAACGTTTTTTGACGATTTGGACAAATATAGAATTTGAATGCATGAAGTCACAGAACGACATTTCCACATTTCCAAAGAACAATTCAACATTTTATTATATGATTGAAGGTGAGATACTCTGTTCTATCAGTGAAATAAACCCTCTATCTGGCTACAGTGGCAATAACCTTTATCGTCACTCTACTGAGTGGTGATAAACTTTATCACCACTCTAGTGACGTCAAGTTCAAGAGTTTTACGTCATGTAACAATGGTCTGACGTCATGAATTCTCCTATGACGTCAGACTGTTACCGCGGTGACGGGCACTTCCAAGCGGCCGCTCAACATGAAATTGGCCTTTTTTGTCGTAATTAGAAGGATTTCATCATATAATAAATAGAATATCTGTCAATTCTTGACAAATACCATGTTTATCTCATCTCGTGAGATAGAAGAGTTAAATATTTTCACTCGTGGCTGCGCCACTCGTGAAAAAATAACCTTTCTACCTCACTCGATGAGATAAACATGGTATTAGTCAAGAAAAGACAGATATCCTCTATATAATATATTTTCAAATGATCAACGCTTGTTTTGTTTCGAACTTAATGATTTTCTTAAACAATCAAATGGTTTTTTTAATACCAAATATAGACTAATGTCCATTTGGAAACCACATTTTGATACAAGACAACCATATTTTTTGTGCGCATTTAAGCACAAGGAGAATTATAAGTCTTCAGACGAAAGTCAAAGACCTTTTGTTATTATCCTGATTATTATTATTTTCCACGATTTTGTCTTCACGATACAATGGAAATCCGTTTCCGGATATCTACTTCCGTTTCCGAAAAAAAATTGAAAATTTAACATGGGAAAAATGTTCAAAATGCACTTAGAGACTTGAAATTTACACTGAAGATGCGCATTGACGTGCTGAAGAAAAAAGTCAATCATGAAGAATCATTAGGTCACGTGACTTGGCCGCCATCTTGCTTTTAGTGCATTTTGGACCATTTCTGACCCCTACCACCTTTGAAACTCTTCTTCTCTGAAGAAACTTGCACCAGAGAACTGAACTTTGCACAATATGTAGCTGAAGCATAGTTCTTCAAATTTAGACAACTTTCAAAGTCCTAGCTTTAATACTTTTCAAACTGTGACCTTTCAAAGTTGACCAAAAACGAAAAATCGCAAACTTCGAGGGCTCATAGCTCAATAACCTGGCCATAGAATTTCATGATTTTTGCATGAGAGCTAGACATGCATTAGGTCTACAAGAATCAAGAATAAAATCGATCGCGAACAGTCATTTCCGGTTTTTACAGGGCTTCAAAAATTGTAATTTCGGATTTTGAAAATTTTAACATGGGCAAAATTTTCAAAATGCACTTAGAGACTTGAAATTTCACACGAAGATGCGCATTGACCAGAGGAAGAAAAAAGGCAATCATGACGACTTCGTAGGTCACGTGGTTTAGGCGCCATTTTGAATTTACTGTACGACCTTGCACATTTTAACCTGAAATGGACTGCCAAAATGCTTCTAGAGCCTTGCACATTGCTTCAGACGATGTTTAATGACGGTCCAGCATTATGATACATTTAAATGAACCTTACGAATAGAACAGCGGTCTGAAGACCGTCAGAGTTGCCTGGGCAACCTTAGTTATTGTTATTTTTATTAACATTTTTAAAAACCTACGCAAATCATTTAAAACATATTTATATATTATTTGTAAGAATACTTAAGCTTATAGAAGTAAATATTTTAGTAAATGCAATTCATGACAGAAAGCAAATTATTATTCATTGTTTATCAGGTCATTGGAGGACTGATGATTATAAAATAGGTCACAATTGATCTGATTGCATGTGTAGAAAAAAATAAATTGAATAAATGAATGTTTATAAACACATTGGAGTGTTAGTCCAGTAATTTTATCAGAGTACCCACCACAAATTGCAACAGAAATGATTTCATATGATTTACACTCTGACTATCCCTTTATAACATGTAGAAAATCTAGGAAAATCTAAGTGGTGGATCAAGGTCAAATGTGGCTTTCAAGGTCACAGGGGTCACGGGAACAGATTTCGTATCAGATTTATGTTTATTTTCCTCTTATACATGTAAGTATCATGTTGCATATCAAATGAAAGCTAGTAGTTTTTTCTTTTCCAATATGTAACTTATAATAGTCTACTATATAACATATTGTTATAAAATCCAAATATTTAATTTAGAACCCTGTTTTGACATTATATTCAGGGCGAAATCTGCTGACCACAGATCCGTATGACCTCTTTCGCACATTTACCACTGCAACGTTGTGAGAACACAAATCTTTGACCAAATATTGTTCCAAACCATCTAAATGTCATTTCATAAAAATTATATCACCAACAGGTTGATGTCACATGTTTTTCAATGTGAAATATTCAGGGAATGATAAGCTGAGGTTATAGGTCCTTACTTGGAAGCATCATATCCCTTCTCTTTACAAATTCCGAGTATTAATAACCAGATTATCATGTTTAAAAGAGTTAAATGTGACAGTAGCATAAGTAAATTTAGAATTTTAAGAAAGCACGTTGTCTTTGTGAATTTAGTCACAAGGATTTAATTTTGCCGTCATAACTTTCATAAGTATTCTTAGAGCATGAGGTGTCCCCAAGTATCTTTGAACTGGTATTGGTCTAAAATCATTTATGATATAGGCTCTTGTTTGTATACTCAAAGACATTTACATGCACCAATAAGTAAATCATGGGGAAGCTAACCAAAATTTTTCTAATGTTTTGATATTCATATTTATCAAAAATGACACATCGTCCAATCCACAGGTATTGAGTTGAAGTAAGAAAAGCTGAAATTTATTTCCTACCACATGTAGGGGAGACCAGGGCAAAGCACGCCGTCGGGGCAAAGTGACCAAGCGTTATTTAGAAGATAGATAGTTGCGTTTGTAAAATTTCCGGATTCATTGTTATTCAACACCCGCAAATTTAGTTTAAAACCGACGGCGTTAGCCGGAGGTTTTAAACGCTTAAATTTGCGGGTGTTGAATAACAATGAATCCCGGAAATTTTACAAACGCAACTATTTATCGATATTGTAACATGACCGTTAGTTATAAGCATTTTAAGAGCGAACTCTATTTTTGCGTAGGGAACTCTGAGTTGAAAGGATCTAACGACTGATCCATTATTGTTATAGGTGTTCGCAGCTACAAAGAAGAAGGAATTCCCAGTGTTATAGACATTAAAATAGTGTTCTAATATTGCAAACCAGTTGCACTCATAACGGTGAGATCATATAGTTTTCACTGTGAAATTTACGATAGAGAAAACAGTTATATAATTCATGAACCAACAGGAACAAACCCGTCTGATAAAATATCTTAAACTCGCCTAGACCATTGTGACGGTGACGCGATCACTATGACGTCATAACCGTTGGCCTTTGTGACGTCGTGCCATGGGAACGGCATTCGAAAGAAACCGGCCGCATGGCTCAAGGCGGCAAATTAGGAGAAACTTAGCCAATTAAGAAAGTTTGGTTACATAAAACTAAAGCAAATAGAAAAGGATTTTTGGCATCTACGGGAATGCGCAAGTTAGAAAATGACAGCAACAACAGTAAAATGTGAATCGGTCGCGAATATTGGTAGAATCAGAACATTTTAATGTTGAGGTGGACCAAATAATGTATCCTTTCGCGGTGATTCGCCTCAGCCAATTTGCGGGTGTTCATTGCCATTTAACACTGGCAAATTCTTCAAATCAACCAATCAGAAACGAGTATTTACCGAAGTCATGTTACAATTCTCCTTAACGATCCACAAATGGTGTGGTTTGTCATTATCAACCAATGCAAGCAAACGTTAAGAAACGTTGTGATCGATGTTTGCATCGTTGGCGTGAGTTGGAGACTTACCATTGCAAAAAGTTGAAAAAACGGCGTTTTTCTTGAACGAAAGAATATGTCCGAATTCCAATATTTCACATAAACAAAAAACTCAACATTAAACTCTAGGGAACCTATTACACAAACAAATATCATCTATTCATTAAATAAGAAAATTTGCAATTCGTTGCTTTAATAATTTACTATGATGCAAAAATCGAATGCTACCCTCAAAGGGGCAAAGTGAGCAGGGGGGAGCACTTTGCCCCGGGTGATCTTAAATATTGTTATTTTCATTCTATTATTTTCCTACATTTTTTTAAAATTGGTATAAAAATGAAGTATCAAAATATATTATAGGATTTTTGTTTCGTTTAAAAGCACATATATTTTCTTAGATTTTGTAATATTAGTTTGATATTCATCATATATTTTGTAATATCCCTAAACAACTAAGAAGATAGGCCGTATTGGCAAGTCCGACACAGATAAATGTCTTTCAAACGAATCAATTTCTTTATATTTTTTTTCATATATTTGCTGGTTTCTGATAATAAATGAGTTGAATTGTCAAGACTCCCATAGTTATTAGACATTCGTAAATAGTAATCATGTAAGTTTTTGGATAAGAACTTCGAAAATATAGGTCCATGACATATAAAAACATATTTTGTCCTTCTTTGAATACTGAGCTTAGAGTTTTATTATTTGTTTAGTTTTCATAAGGGTGCCTTTGAGCTGCATGGCACTTTTACAAAACTTTTTTTGTATGGTAATGGCCTATTATAGGTGTTTGACATATAACAATTGTGTGTCTTTTCGCATGGGACACTTTGCCCCAAACTACGGGGCAAAGTGCACCGCCTTTGTCGAAATACATTTTCGTTAATATCTCTTTATGCAGGCATGGTAGGTTAAAAAGCATTTGTCATACAATAGTGGATCTGATGAGACTTAGAGACATGCTGCAAGTTGCATTCTAAACATCATAATATGCCAAGAAACCACGTTTATATGTTAGGGGGCGCGCTTTGCCCTGGTCTCCCCTACTTGTTATCACCAGTGTACTTATTGGCTACATTTCTTCTACAAAACTGCTGTTTCCAGGTGGGAGGCTTTTTTAAAATGCCATTTAGTATAGGAAATTCATATTTTGAGAATATCAGAATTGTTATGGAAGACTAAAGACTGACTGTACATTAATACATCACATTAATAGAGTGTTGCATGGTGACAATGTAAGAGTTTTTGTTTGATTAAGACTAAGTAGTAAATCTGAGTAAATCATAATCCAAATAAGGTCGTGGAGATGTCAAAGCAGTGCAGGGCTTTGATTAAGTGCCAAATTTGCTTTCTATGCTTTAAAATAGGTCTATTCCATGAAACTATACCACAGTAGTTCATGATATTGTAACCTAATAAATCCTGTTGTAAAGCAAGTTTAGATCTGCAGTTAAGTACAGTCTCAAATAACCATTTGTCGATGCTCCTTACATTTTCATATTTGATAAATGTATCAGATTTTTTTACTAATATTAATCAACGATTTAATCTTCCTTCTTCAAAGGTAAAAGTAAGAAATACTAAAGTTGTATGTAGATCTATATATTTGACAATTAAATACAATGTATTGTAAATTTCTTAATTAACCTTTGCAATACTAGCGACCCTATTTGCAAAGTTTTATTAATTGAACTGTAGTCTTCATTCTTATAGGTATGGCATGCACGTTTAGCTACAGAGTCAAATGACACTGGGTTATTTACAGTTGGAAGCACATGCTTCCTTCTTGTTTCAACGAACAGTTCAATTTTTTAAAACTCCCTTTATCTTAAAAAGCATCAAACAGAATTAACATCTTTTATGAGAAGATAAAGTAAATAGCTGTTACCTGATATTCAAAAGTAGTTAAAAAACTTTTGTTAAACAGGTGTGTTTTACTTGTACAGATGCAGCAATATCCATCTTCGTATTTTTTTAATGCAACCTTGTGCACAAACCGGGGAGGGGGTGTAGCTATATACGTCAAAAATAAATTTCTCGTTAACGATATGGTCCAACTATCTATCCCAGCACTTGAAGCAAAATGGATACAACTTATATGTAAACACCAAAAATATCTAATTGGAACAATTTATCGCGCAGATAAAAGCGAAACCTATTGGGAATTAATAGACCAATCAATATGTAATGCCATGGCATTAAATATGAAAACAATAATCTTAGGGGACTTTAATATTGATATCTTAAATAGAAAACCAGATAAAATTAAAACATTGGAAGCTGTGTATGGTTTAAAACAGCTGATAAATGAACCAACAAGGATCACACCCACTTCTAGAACTTTAATTGATCTACTGTTTGTTACTAATGCCGACAGCGTTTTAAGTTCAGGTGTCTCTGAACCTTTCTGTAGCGACCATTGTCCAATATTTGTAACCATAAATGAACATGTTCCTAACAATAATACTTTTAAAAGAAAGGTGTATAATTATAATATGATCGACAAAGACAACCTTATTCAAGATTTATCTTTGTTCCACTGGGAAGATGTTTTGAAACACGACACAGTCGACGAAGTGGTAAGAATGTTTTCAAATACTTTCGTAGATATATGTGATAAGCATATACCAAACAAAATAGTTACGATTAGACCAAATGATCCTCTGTGGATGTCTGGCGAAGTACGTAAATTGATACGAAAACGTAACCGTGCACACTCGACCGCCAAAAGGCTAAATCGACCCTCGGACTGGGTAAATTTTCGTCACCTCAGAAATAAAGTTGTATCAGTTGTTCGCACAGCAAAGAAAAAGCATATTTCTAAAATCGACAGTAAAATAAACGACGCCTATGGTAGTAAGCTTTGGTGGCGACTTGTAAAAAACTACTTAAAATGCACGAGAAACAACACGATATTCCCGCCTATCAAACATGAAAATGTAGTTGCTGATAATCTACCAGATATAGTAACAATTATGAACGATTTCTTCTGTATGCAGGCTGTTGTTGATAATCCTGACCAAATATTACCGGAAATACGGACAAAAACAAATAAAAATTTATCCTCAATCATTTTGAATTTCAAAGAAGTTAAAGATATTTTACTTTCTGTTGATGTTACAAAAGCAACCGGACACGATGGAATCGCTAATAGACTATTAAAACTCACAGCAGAAGTTGTATCAAAGCCATTGACTGAAATCTTAAATATGTCATTAAATTTGTCTACTTTCCCGGACCCCTGGAAAGTTGCTTCCGTAATACCTATTCATAAGAAAGGGGATATAAATGAGTGCAATAACTATAGACCAGTAGCGCTAACTAGTTGTTTAGGTAAGGTTTTTGAAAAGTGTGTCTTCAAATATGTTTTCAACTATCTTAGAGATAACAACTTACTAACAAACCTTCAATCCGGATTTATTCCAGGAGACTCTCCCTCAAACCAATTGACATATCTCTATGATTTCATTGCTAAAGAACTAGATAAAGGGAAGGAAATAAGAGCAGTTTTCTGTGATATAAGCAAAGCCTTCGATAAAGTATGGCACAGGGGAATAATCCAAAAGTTGAAAGCGTACGGTATCGGCGGAAAACTTCTTTTATGGTTTGAAAGCTATCTCGACAAAAGAAGACAACGCGTTGTAATCAATGGGTACAGTTCGGAATTACAACCAGTTAAAGCCGGCGTCCCGCAGGGTTCCGTACTTGGACCACTTCTGTTCTTAGTTTATATTAACGATATTGTAGATGATATTAACAGTAACATTCGACTGTTTGCTGATGACACGTCACTTTACGTTGTTATAAATGATCCAACTGTAGCTGCTAATTGTCTGAACAATGATTTAGCAGTAATATCTGACTGGGCTAAATTATGGCAAGTTGATTTTAATCCCAACAAGACAGTTTCAATTCAATTTACTCGTAAGCTAACTCAAAATATAAATCCTGTTCTATCAATGGCTAACACTAACATAGATGATGTTTCATCGCATAAACATTTAGGATTAACTCTCCAAAAGGACTGTATGTGGCATGGCCAAATTGATAATATCATCCAAAAAGTTAGTCCAATGATAAACTGCTTAAGGAGCTTTAAATACCGCCTCAACAGAAAAACTTTGCAAACAATGTATAAATCATTTATCTTACCAATTTTCGACTACTCCTGCCATGTTTGGGATAATTGTACGAAAGAACAATCACTTCTTTTAGAAAAGCTAAACTTAGATGCAATCAGAACTATTTGCGGGGCTGTGCGCGGCACAAGTCACGAAAAACTATACTCTGAAACAAATATTTCCTCATTAGAGAGTAGACGTCGCCGTCAGAAATTATATCTTTTTTATAAGATGGTCAACAGATTAGTTCCGGATTACTTGTCAAGTTTAGTTCCACCAAACGTTTCTTCTCTAACTGGATATGAACTGAGAAATACTTCTCATCTTCAAACTATCAAATGCAACACAAGTCTTTATTCAAAATCTTTTATCCCAGATACGATACATCTTTGGAATTCTCTTCCACAAGATATAGTAAATGCTAATACTATAGGGGAATTCAAGAACAAACTTAAAGAACAAAATAACACAAATTTTTATTTCGACATCTTCGATGGGTCTAGATACTGCCAAATTATCCACTCACGTCTTCGGCTTGGGTGTAGCGATCTAAACCGAGATAAGTTCCATAGATTCATTTCAAATAGCTCTGAATGTAATTGCGGGTATCACACTGAAGATGCTCTTCATTTCTTTTTTACTTGTCCCAACTTCAGTGACATAAGAGCCGATACATTCTTCTTCAAAAAAGGGTTTAACTTATCTTCAATTTTCTATGGACATCCAGGCTCATCAAAACATGTAAATGCAGAAATACTGAAGTCAGTACATCATTATATCGTTATATCAAAGAGATTTTCAGATTTCACATAAAACGATCAAAAAATTTAATTTGAGATCTTGCCTTGCTTGACTATCTTTATCCTTATTTTTATACCATGTTACTAAAATTGTGTGCCTAAATCTTACATTGCTTTAGTTTTCAAAATCAGAGTTTCAATATTGTCTTCGTGCATTGTATGTGTAATGACCTGTCCATGTGTACGTCACTTTGATTTAACTGTATTTTGTTAGGGAGCGGCATTAACATAAGCATTATTTGCTTGTTTGCCAATCCCGTTTTCTTTTTGAAATAAAAATATGTTTAAACCAAATATGATATATATCATATTTTTATACTTTCCTAGGATTTGCTCGTTGCTCAGTTTGTAATGTATTGATAATCATTTTCTCAACAATAATCAAATAAGTACAATGTTAATCTACATTTCCTGCATGTTCACATCCAGTCCATACATTATCTGTTTTTAAAGCTCTTCTTGTCTTGTTTCATTCGCGTTTATCACTTTTCTATAATGCAGAGAATACTAGGTTGATTCAATTAAGGTATTGTCAGTTCAGATAACACAGCACTGATAGCACATACATCATTATATAGGCAATCACAAGGAACTTTTTTGAAATTTGTATTCATGACTTAGTAAAAGGCTAACTGACAAAACATATATACTAAATGACAATCAATTTGTTGATTGCCCTTAACAATTATCAGATCCTCTTTGCAGTATTAGGAGTGGCATATTCTAATGATCTTTAATTAAGCTTAGAATACACATTTAAGATATGAAACCTGGTACTTTCTCAAGATCATAACATCTATGATACAGTTTGACTGTTTGCTTCTAATCACATTTTTAAAAAGTAAACAGCTCATGCCATGGATATCTGTATTTCAATGTATGTCAATTTCTTAATTCTGACATTCCTTTTGGAAAGAAAGTTTCATACAAGCCTGGATTTAAAAGCCCTGAACATGGGCGCATGGCCTTTAAAAGTCTTAAAACCCTGTTTTATATTTCAAAAGCCTGGAAAATGACTAGAAAACCTTGAAAAGTCACTAAAAATCATCTAAAAGTTTATTGCTTGTGTCTGGTGCAACACAAATTTGGAGATATTTTTCATTATGTTATTCCATCCAAAAACCTTTGTGTGGTTTCGCTATTTCTGATTTGGGACTTAGTTCCAAGTTCAGTCGTGCTTGATCTCACTGGCTTGAATTAATGCACTAATATTTGCCATAAAGGCTTGAAAATGGCTTCTAAAAGCCTCAAATTTGGATTGAAAGATTGAACGAACCCTGAAAGGATAGGGGGAAAATACATTATATTTGACTGTTTTATAAATCTTTGAGAACAATGTGTAGGCATATACTGCTATAAGTCTATTACCCTAATCTGAATGTAAAGATAAAAACAAGGTCTAAAATCAAATATTTGAATTTTATAACCAAATGTTGTATAGTAGACTATTATAAGTAACATATTTGAAAAGGAAACAAAATTAGCTTTTATTTGATATGCAACATGATACATATAAGAGGAAATTAAAAATAAATCTGATACGAAATCTTTTCCCGTGACCCCTGTGACCTTGAAAGCCACATTTGACCTTGATCCACCACTTAGATTTTTCTAGATTTTCTATATGTTATAAAGGGATAGTCATAGAGTGTAAATCATATGAAATCATTTCTGTTGCAATTTGTGGTGGGTTGACTGAATATTTTGCTAGAATTACTGGACTATGTCTATAGAGGAATTCTATTATTTAGATGATTAATTACAAACTATATTCCATCATTCGTAGTGCTAATTACTAACAAAATAAAAACAGCTGCATGAGAGCAACGGCTCATTAGATTCAACTAGTGTCCCCACAGAGTGGTTCATGTCGGCCGCTTGCGTACATTATGTGTTTGTTTTGCTTTACCAGTTAAGTATGCACCTTTGTATTGCATAGTGTTTAGGAATACTTTGCAGTACAGTAACAACATGACTTGAGATTCGATTTGATTAGAAAGTAACACCTGTCTCAAGTAATTTTGATGCGTTTTCTTTGTTTCTAAAAACAATCGAGTGATCCTCCGAACTGTGTGTTTGAGTATTAACAGTCACAAAGGTTTTTTCCCTATAACTTGGCGGTTATTGTCGTATCAGCACATACCAATAGATATAAAGTATAGACATGGATTTGAGACCTCGTAAAGTGGTAAACTGGCGTCAGCTGCACACTGGAGAAGAGTTACCGCTAGCTCAGCTGAGAATCAAACCCCAACCTCATGTTCTAGACGGAACATAAGCAGTTGAGAGAATCATTTGGAGACGTACTCATTCCCTGGTAAGTACTTGCCGATTTTAATTGATTGTTTCTGTACATGAAATTAAAGATTGCGTATCAAAACATTTATCTCATAGGACAATTCGTTGTTTTCAATGAAAATCTAACACCTTTTAAGTGTGCACAAAGGCCGTCTTTACGTCACATATGCACGAATACTACTTAATTAACGTATTTAACACTAGCATGCAAAGATTAATTCATTCAAACTGTAGTTATTGTTATTGTAATAAATACATATGCACCACATAAATCGAGACCAACTGAGGTGTGTACTTTCTTTTGTAGGCCTACTTCAGTTTATGTGACTCACTGACGCTACCTTTAAATAAATGCGTGTGGCGACTTTATCCAGTTTGAAAAATAAAAGGTACTTGAAATTTGACGAGTAAAAGAAATGTCACATCGATTTTAAATATTTAATAGGCACATGTTTTGTGATCAAGTATAATTTCCTAATCACAGTATTATATTTATTTACCTCGTGAAAATTAATAGTTCTTACATAGACTTTCACGTTTTTTAATTCAGAAACATAAACAGATAATGTTCGAAAATTATCAAATTAAGTTATGTTCTTTAAGAGAACATGCCATATTGTTTCAGGCTTCAATAAGGATAAATGTTCTGGTTTCACTGGAAGATGTGATGTGTTTTAGTAAAATTAGGTCTTTAATAGCGGTATATACAAAGCATTTGTAAAATTTCCATATTTGTTTTTTTGCAAGCTTTTAATTAAATATACCCTGATGTTTTATATAAACTCACTGGTAAAAGAAACGCTGGCAACATAAATATAAGATATTACGAAAACATGGCAGATATATATTACGAAATACAGTGACGCTAGTAGGAAGTCTATATCTGCACATTTCGTGACTGTAGCGAAGATTAAATATTATTTTGATCTTAAAAGATTATTAACAATATTTAGTTCATCAGTATGTTAAAAACCGTGAGTGTTATGTAATAAAAACTCATTCTTCGCCTTAATATCATGTTATGTACTTACAATAAGAGACAATTTATCATTTAAAAGAATACATATCGGTCATCTCATTTAATTTTATATTTTACTGTACCATTTTGTAATTTAGTCTCTCCTTACCCTAAACGGGTAAATGTAAATGTGAGGTGAGACTTTAATAAATAATCTGTCTGTCTGTCTAAAATGTAACCTTCTAATTTGCAGGTGGGCGAGTACTTGGTGCAGTGGTCTGGGTACCACGTGTGGGAGTCGACGTGGGAGCCAGGGAGCCACCTGCCGGTACAGCTTACCCGGGATTACCTCAGCCCAGCAGTTTCCTCAGAGCGACTCCGGCTAATTGGACAGCACCTCGAGCAGGAATTTCAGAGGAGGTTGACTTCTCATACCTTCCCCACCCCACTTTCCTTTCCACTAGACATTTATAGACTCATATTCGCTAAAAACGATAAATGGGAAAGTGAGTGCTTTGCTCACAAAGATGACTTTGATGAACTGGGTATGTCACCACACTGGTGGTACAGAATATTAACACCACATGGGGAGGGGATTAGGATAAAGTTCCCGGTGCGACTCAGGCCGAGATGCACCATGAGGAGACGGAGAGTTGTGGAGAACGGGGCTGTGAAGGAAGTGCGGGTCCCTCAAGAAACTGTCCTGCTGTTTGCCGGAACACAAGCATGTGACCTAACATCTATCTTCTCCAATTGACTCTTATGTACATAGTGTTGTGAAGTTGTTATGTTCATTAGCTAGGATCAGTTCTTTTATATTCTTTAGTTAGTTTCACTTCTTTTGTTTCTCTATCATGAATCTGTTTCCTTGTGTTTGTTGTTCCTTTAGAATCTAGTGTATATATGAAAATAGAGTAAGCGATGTGTATGCAATACAACAATCATGGCAAACCAAGTTGTGTTCACCACCAGTGGAAGTGTGTCTGTGACAAAAATAAGTTCCAGCATATCAAGTGACTATATAGAGGACAATGACTGTGTATTCGCAATAGCTGTATCAAATGCCTTCTTTAGGGACATGAGTAAATTTAAATTGGAGAATCAATCTGTAAGTTATACATCTATGTTAAATCAGCATCTGCCATCAGTTAAACTCGTCGCATCACAGAGATTAGAAGAAAGACTCAGGCTTGGAACCTCAACTGCAGTTGCAAAGTGTAAGCCTCTTCGGGGCAAGAAACTCAACAGGTGTCTGTTAAATACTACCAGCATCACAATACATAAAGTTGAACTTGACAATGTGCAACCATTGATGAGCACACCTACAACAACCAAGCAGTTTGTGGACCTTAGCAAAAGTCACAAATATAGAACTTGGCAGTGAAAGACAATACACAATCAGCTTTAGGTTTCCTTGAGCAAATAGGTGAGTGAGTGAGTGAGTTGGTGTTTAACGTGTTTTGAACAATATTTCAGTTATTAAACACGTGGATGTTGCCATCCAAAAGAGAGTAGATAGATCAGGGAGAAAGGGATCGAAAGGATGAGAGAAAAGACGGAAAGAAAGGCATAGTGAGAGATAGAAAAGCAGGTTTTAGAAGGACTCACATTTGGCCTGGCTTCTACCCGTCTGTCCAGCTTTGGTGACCCTACCAGGAGCATGTAAGCTCCAGCTGGCATAGCTCTCGGGGTTGTCGAAGCACACAAACCACCAAACCACGTTAAGGTAATGAGTCCAGTGGTGGTGAGAAAATAGGATTATCTGCATCATCACTTAAGATAACAACAACACCTGCATCAAATGTTAGCCTTTCTCTTGGTGACGATATCACTGATGATGAAAAAACAAAGAGGATTTCATTTGTTTTGGACAAATTTGGTGTAGGTGATGCAGCCTATCATGAACTGTCTCAGATTGTAGACGAACTCCCAAGAAGACAGAAAATTACTGATGTGCGAAATGAAATATCAGCAGGGGTTGAAATCCTACGAACTCCCGGTTCTGTCCCAGGCGCATTTGTTGACTTTAGGGGGGAAGTAATTAAGAAGGCTTCTATCTACCTTCAGCAATATCCGAATACTAAAACAGTAACTGTAAAGCTTGGTGCTGATGGGACACGTGTGAGTAGGATTTCAAACTTTGTTGTGGTCAGTTTTCATATAGTTGATCCTGCACAGAAGTTGTCTTCCATCAAGCAGTGTACATTGGCCATCGTCAGCTGCAAAGAAGATTATCTCAGCCTGAAATCTTCCCTGGCACCAGTCTTTGCTGAAATAAAAAAGTTGGTCCTTGACAGGTCTATCACTGTGGAGGGCAACACTGTTGATGTTGAAGTTCTCTTTGGGTCCGACATGAAGATGTTACAAATTGTTCTTGGGCTGGGCGGTTCCACTGGGAACTATGCATGTCCTTGGTGCACAGTTCACAAAAAGGACAGATGGAGGACGGACCAACCATGGACTTATTACCATGATAAGCTTGGCCGATGTATCAGCAACACCAAAGAACATGCTGACAAACTCCAATTCGGCGCACAACATCAGCCGCTCCTGAATATCCCGATATCTAACTACGTTATGGATGAACTCCATCTGCTGATGCGGATAACAGATGTCCTGGAGAGAAATCTCATTGACGAGGCACGGGAGCGTGATACGGACCTCAAGACAGAGAAGAAGGACCCTCGACACCTGAAGGAGATTACCCAGTGTTTCAGAGACTGTGGGGTGACGTTCTCGGTTTGGGAGGACAGGGACAGAAAGCAGATGAAATGGACAAGCTTGTCGGTTCGGAAGAGAATCGAAGAAACAGCCGACAGTGAACGTCAGAAACGTCCCTATACCAAACGTAAGCTGCAGTACTGGGACACAGACCTGGCCGCAACAAGAAGGGACAAAAGGCAGAAAATAGAGAAACAAATAGCTCTCCCCCAGCCTGAATGTCATCCTGTTCCCGATGAGATGTGTGCCTCTGATATCCGGGATCACCTCTCACTTTACGGCAGAGACACAAAAGCCACATCAAAATCAAAATTAACTGCCATGATGAATGCTCTATAATGTACGTGCTATATGTGTGAATGAATGTTACATTGTATGTATGTTTGTCTGTAAATAAACTCGTGTCAGTCTAAGTATACACCATATGTGATATTCGTGAAATTAAAATGTATGCTTTTTGACTTAACACTGTTTTCGTCGTTATTTAATTGTGTAACATGTCTGTCATGTATCCAAAGTAATATGTGAGGTGATACCATAAGGAACATTGCATCTGGCCCCCCAACCAAGCTACCCTTCGTTAGCGCAGTCAGCCATGAATTCCAAATTACTGACACGTCATAGGTCAAAGGGGCATAACTCATCTTCAAGGCATTTTCACAAAGTTTGTTGCATATATTCATTAATTCCGTCTTTATTTGAAAAAGTATCTATACATAACTTTGAATATAGATACTATATATGTACATAATCACATTGGAACAGTTACAAAACATATCATTTGTCGAACTTTTCAATAGCATAGTGTTGAACACAAATGTTCTCTGTTGAAAGTAAAAGTCAAAAGGGAAATATTCCATCTTTAAAATTATATTCCCGCTCTTGTAATTAAGTTATTCTCATCAAATTTGACACAACTGTAGAACATCTACTGACCTTTCAAATGAAACATTTACACAAACACGCAAACGAACCTGTAGAAAGTTATTTCAATTTCAAGAAATTGCCGTTACATTTTATCATGTGTTCACGGTTGGCTGAGCATGAGTTGTGTGGGCTCGCGTGGGACAAATAGTTGCGTATGCTTACATTATTCATATTCAGAACTTTATAATTAATTACAAAGGATAAACTTTTATCACTGTATTTAGTTTTCACACTTGGGAAAATTGCCTTTTACGTTTAACTACGCAAAGTAATGAGGAAATAAACAGATAATTGAGGTATCAAATCATCAGTCGAGCGTGTCATAGGTAATCGCCTTAATTGCATTATGTATCGGATTATTTAAGCAATTCAAAATTACTTTTAAAAAGGTTAAAAAGAGAGCATATAATAAATACAAAACGTCATAAAAGTCATTTTCATAAGATGTATACCATCATCATTTATCTAGACATGGAATACGTTTCTTAGGGAATCTTTGAAGTCAGATTATATGATTTAAAAACTATTCTTTGTTGATCATTCTTTGAACCATCTTTGAAGTTTTTGTAATCATCAGGTGATGTAAAATGAAATAAAGGTTAGCAAAGAATCGTTCTTTTGTAACATGAGTTTTGAAATGTCAACTTTACTTCGAAGCTTTTAGGCTTGGAATTTTTAAGCTTATGTTCGCATAGTACTTCATAATGTATAACTGCTTTTAACATGAAAAAAGTTATACAAAATTTCCTTGCTTTTAACATGAAACAAGTAAAAAAAGGTTTTCCTCTCTGGGGGTCTTGTCTAAAGTTTTACATCCTTCTGTGTATTTGTATTCTTTTCAATTAGAAATAATGATGACAATTGTTTTAACTGACACAAACTGTTTACAATTTGGAAATATAAAATATAAAAGAACAATTTGATATATATTTCTGATTTAGTCATTTAGTCAGCACCATAAAATTATAATCGTCTTATAGCTAACATCTATATCATTCGACTACGCCTTATTTGTTATACATATAAGGTGAATATAATCTTCATTAATAACAATTCATAACATCCGACAAAATATCAAACTTAATAAACGAAATAAACCTTAGACATATGTTTTGTCGATTATTTTGAATAAAATCAATGCTGCATTGATGAGGTTATAATCAAGTGTGTAACGATAGATCAAGCTATTGACTATTGATCGCGATAGTTGCTGTGCAGATAGTACTTTATTTAGTGATTTTTGAAACGATCAATAATCTCGATAGCACGTGTCAGTATCGATAGTATCGAAAGTTGAGTCAATTCAGTTGTCAAATTCAATTCTTAAGTTTTAGAACAGATCACTGAGAGCTCAAACCATCAACCGGAAGATACAACATATAACCTTCTTATAGCATATTTAAAATTACGACTTCCTTAAAGGGGCAGTAGCACGTTTTTATTTAATTTTTATATTTCAAATTGTTCACTGATAATGGTGCGTTAATGCAAAATGTATTATTTTGATAGTGTCAAAAATCTCATAACACAAAGCAATCATCCATAGTCAGAAGACAAAGTATAGAGATTCCATTAAAATTCATTGGCGACGATTTTGTGTGAACAGTTTTAATTCAGGTTTTGTTAGAAAGAAATCGCATGGCTAAACTTTACATTATATATTTGAATAATTACTGCTGCATTTAATGTAAAAACATTGTCTTTTAGTTGGAAGCATTTATTTTTTATTTTTCATACATCACCTTATATTCTCCCAAAAAATGTGCTCCTGCCCCCTTTTAGTGTCGTTAATATATATATGTTAGCGGCAATAAGGAGAATCAGACAGTAAGGTTACTTCCTAGTAATGCCTAGGAAATAACATTACTGCCTGATTCCCTTTATTGCCGCTAACATATATATACTATTCTATCACAATAGTCGATTGGGGTCAAGAGTTATAATGATATATAATGAAACCCATGTATGGGGATCTGCGATATCCTCACATTAGTCAATCACGTTTTTCAAAGAATTAACACAATTATTGACTGTACCTTCTTATGCAGGCACTATCGTTTTTATCATTATCACAAAAGACGCAGGGATTTTTGAATTTGCTTGTTCAATTAGTTGTACGTCTGATGAAAATGTCCTATTTGTTTCTAAATGGGTCGCAAATTTACGTGATACTTCGTTTGGGCAATACAAAATCACACACGTTTCGTAATGTAATATAACACTTGCTTCCATAACAATCATGTAACAAAGCATTGTCTAGACAAAAGTTATTACTTATTGACAGAGCTGTAGCACGTTTTTTATATTTTTATATTTTACATTTTTCACCGATAATGGTGCGTTAATACTAAATGTATTATTTTTTTGATAGTGTCAAAAATCTCATAACACAAATCAATCATCCATAGTGAGAAGACAAAGTATAGAGATTCCATTAAAAATCATTGGCGACCATTTTGTGTGAACACCTTTAATTCAGTTTATGTTAGAAAGAAATCTAATGGCTAAACTTACATTATATATTTGAATAATTACTGCTGCATTTAATGTAAAAACATTGTCTTTCAGTTGGAAGCATTTTTTTTTCATTTTTCATACATCACCTTATATTCTCCCAAAAAATGTGCTCCTGCCCCCTTTTAGTGTCGTTAATATATATATGTTAGCGGCAATAAGGAGAATCAGACAGTAAGGTTACTTCCTAGTAATGCCTAGGAAATAACATTACTGCCTGATTCCCTTTATTGCCGCTAACATATATATACTATTCTATCACAATAGTCGATTGGGGTCAAGAGTTATAATGATATATAATGAAACCCATGTATGGGGATCTGCGATATCCTCACATTAGTCAATCACGTTTTTCAAAGAATTAACACAATTATTGACTGTACCTTCTTATGCAGGCACTATCGTTTTTATCATTATCACAAAAGACGCAGGGATTTTTGAATTTGCTTGTTCAATTAGTTGTACGTCTGATGAAAATGTCCTATTTGTTTCTAAATGGGTCGCAAATTTACGTGATACTTCGTTTGGGCAATACAAAATCACACACGTTTCGTAATGTAATATAGCACTTGCTTCCATAAACATCCTGTAACAAAGCATTCTCTAGTATGCTTGCAAATAAGAAGACACTTAAAACTAACCAACGTTGATTTATGTTTTGTTTTTGCTGAACATTGTCTAGACAACAGTTATTACGTATTAATAGAGCTGGCATTTCAACATAACAAAACAAGTCATACAAAAACAAGCCATGGCATATGTAATAGAATGAAATTAATGACCAAGACTGACAAAACATTTAACATGGATATATTCTTGTTTAGTAAGATATTAGAGAAATACATGTAAGTGACTTTCCCCTCATTTATATAACAGGACACATTGCACTTGACCCTTAAATAGCCCGAATAAACAGATAGTTTACTCTAAGCCAAATTTATTTTTTATAAAACCCTGTTTAGAAAATACATAACATTAAGACATTTTGTCATACTGATGAACTTGAAATCTGATAAAAAGAGAAGCAAAAGTGTTTTGGTCTAATAAACCAGAAAAGTGAATCCAACAGTTCGAGGCAGTAACCATGTCTGTCAAATATTAATAATAAGACAGAAAGGTCAATGTAAATCATTATGTAACATTATATTCCAGAGTTATTTAACAATATGATATTCAGAAATTATATTACAATGTATTGAATATTTCTACATTTTATATGTGTATAACAGGTTAACTTGTAAATGAATTAACTTATATTTTGGTAAGGACTTTTTTGGTTTGAAACGTTATAAAACACATTTATAACACTCTAATGAAATGTATCCTTGTTATAAAGCAATGGTTTTGTAGATAGGTACTAACAATATATACAAATATGTATACTATGGTTTTATATAATCATTCTTCTGCGGTTTGGTTCAAAACGGTTATACTTTTAATAAATACAAACTCATACAATTTATTAAAAAAGTTCCAATCTTATTATTGCAAATACTGATACGAAACTTTGTTGCATATCAGAAAGAGAGTAGCAGATCAATTAGTCTAAAAATCTAATCTAATCACATATCTCCTAGAAATATAGACCAAGGAATGGTATGTACAAATAGTTGGAAAGTACCAATCCCTTTAACATATTCTGAAAGCATCATTTAATGGCCTTAGAAACCTTCTTAACTGTATTACGTCTTAAAACCATTATGATGAGGTAAAGAGTTCCCATATATTTATGCCTTAACTTAATTGCAGCAATCATAATGACATGTCTTTGACAAGAAGTGGTTTTATATCATCAACTTGCAAAAACATTAGGGGTTTGGTTTTGTCATATCTGCTATTCTCCTTAAAGAGATGCCTATTAAGAAATGACAGGAACATTGATTTTCTATTAACACTCTTGTGATGAAAGAACTGAAAAGCACTTGGCTTTAGTTGATGCATTCTCAATGTTACATAAACATGACTTAAGGGTTCATTGAGGGTAAATCTTCCAGGGAAGGAAACATGAAAAGTCAAGACATCGGAAGAAAAACTGATATTATTGAATCTGATTTTTACAGATAATTTGGGTTGTTTAATATTTTGAATCGCAGTTTTTTTCGACATTTAGTATTTTCATTTCAATCGATGTGTTTTATACAGATATTCCCTGTAAAAACACATTATTCTCTTGTAGGTAATATAAGAATATATGTGCCATTTCGATCATGATTTAGTCATATTTTGTCAAAACATAAATCATTATCAAAAGCAAATTTTTTTTATCTTATACAGTTAGTGCCATAGGCGTTTATGTCTTTAAATCTTGTCTTAAGATTCAAAACAGGAATAACGGTACAGTGATGGGAATCTCGAAACTAAAAAGAAATTTTAACCTTTGAGTTTTTTAACAATAACTGTCTTAAATTAACTATTTTTTTCAATACTGCGTTTACTCAACCTGTTTATAAGTCATTCTAATTCATAACTGGTTGAGATGTATATGCATACAGTTGGATAAGAAAAACTGTTATAAGCAAGTGTGTATGAATATTTCTGAACTGAATCGAAACTATTATAGCATCTATGTCAAGAGTTATCAATGTATTTATTTTTATGATGACATTATAACTGTTATTGAAGGATCTGTTTAATTACATTCACAACATAAAATGTACCAATAGGGGTCGTGTGTTTGATTAGATATTCAAGGATTTTTAATCCGCATTCGGAAATTAATTAAAATCATGTGCATTACTTAAAGTGTCTGCAATGAAAAGCTCCTGCTTATATCTCAGAATTCTTGTCGTTGTAGACCAAGTTGAACTTTACAATCACAATAATCTTACCATTCCCCGTGTCAGACTCTTATCACATGTTCAAAGAACATATAAATTCAGCTGCCTGATTTTTAACTATCTACTCCAGTCAAATGTGCATGTTCCCTAGATATTCTTTAAGCATATCTCAAGATAAATTTCTTTCAACTTGCTTATTCACAAACTTGTGTTCCATTACCAACTCTGCTCAACCCATTATATTTTATTTCAGATTAAGTATTATATTCTTTAACCCTTTTTAGTTCTCTCTCTTGCAATATTTTAATCAGCGCCATGAGCAGGTTTTTTATAGCTGGAGGAAGGCACTTTAATACCGTAAAGGTAATATTAGTTCTAGACTTATGATATTTGTAATATACATGCATATAGGCAATCGACTGTTAACAAATTTCTAGTAAAACCTGAAGAGAGGCTTATCTTTGAAGAGCAAAGTTTTTTGTTTTTTAATATCTCAACCAACTTTTTAGAACGAGTTCGACAATGTACTCCAATTTTATAATGTCTTCAAGTAACTAAAGTTTTAAGCATTAGTTTTCATCAAGTTATTCTTGACCAATACCTCAGAATTGTCTAATTGTGCTTGTATGTATTCTATATATTATACACCTTAACTAAATTGAAAGTTTTGATCTGTTAAACACACCGTTATGAGTTATTTCAAGTCTTCATGTCCTTATCGACATTGATATTTCCCAATACCTGCTTGAGTCAATAATAAGATGCCCTTTCTGTAAATGACAAAGTAATCACACCCTTACCAACTAAATGTGTTAGAACTTGATTCTCTGATCAAAAGGCTTGATCAATTTAGAATATTTAAATCACTTGCAATTTCAGTGTTAAACTATTTTTTGCAATACCGATTATTCGAGTGTTCTTCACAAGAAATATAATACTGAAAACACACTACACCAGTTTAAACATTTGTATTTCATTTGAACAATTTCTGTATTGATAGTGATTTATCTACCTTTACATTTATCATTCATCTTTCACAATGAACAGACTCAGTACACATATCAAACTATAATTAACTTAAAACAGAGAAACAAAATAGGATGCAATTTTTTTGCATTGTAATGTCTATCTATCATTTGTAAAAGTAAGAAATGCTGTAACATGATGACATGTTTGAGTGGCATCCTAGTTGGTGGAATATGGAAAACAAAGGAAATTGTTTTGATGAACGACTGATGATTAGTATAATATCCAAAAATATAAATTGTTGTACCACGCATTGTTCCCTATATGCTTGAAATCGATATAAAATTTTATACCAAAGCGGTTACTGGTACATAAAGAAGTTGTTCATCAATGGAATTTCATCTTTCTTCCCTAAATTGATCAAGTAAATTATATCTTTCATTAAGAGATGACATTTCATCAAATTAAAGTTTGTTTATGTGCATCATTGATTATATTGGGTGTCTCTGGGTGTCTATATTGAAAAGTCAAGAAGAAAAATGTAAGAAACTTAAATTCTGTTGCTTCAGGATAGTATAGGCATACAGTGTTTGGACTGAGTATATTCTTCAAAGCTTAAACCTCTAACCTTTTTATCTAACTCAATTGTCTTTGAACAGAAGAATCTTTTGAATTGTGATTTCAAACATTACAGGACCCTTCAATTATTAGAGTAGAGTTTCTTTTAATGAGTTGAATAAAGAGTAAACAACCCGCAAACTAATCAGAAAAACACAAACACAGTGCTTGTTTGTTTTCATCAAATACAATTATTATTGTTGGAAAACTTGGATTGATAACTATCACAGCGAAGGTAATTCCATTATATCATTACTCATAAAGCATAACATGTTTCAAATTACTCTCTGGGTTTCACGCATCTTGTTGTCTTCAGTAACTTACATTCCTAAATGTCAACTTTAATAAAAGCTCCTTTTGTCATATTTAGTTCTTCAGTCATGTACTTCAAAATAGTTCATCAAAGTAGTATAAAGTAGCTATCTCGTGAACCATCAAAAGGCTTACGCTTGAACTTCAAACAAGTACTCACTAGATTTTTTAAAATATAAATATATAAATAATTCGAAATAACTCTTGGCAAAATTAAAAGCATTGCATCTTTCATCAATGCATCAAAAGTATTAAAAACTTTTTATGTATCGTTGGCTTGAGAATTGCCTTTCATATCTTAGATTAATGTGGGATGGAACAAGTCGTACATATGATATACAATCATTCATCAGAGACTATGAAATGAAAAGATATGTCTATCCAATACCATTTAAATTCCCCCAAGAGGTTGAATTTTCCTGCTGAAGTGTTTGATATAATGTCTACGATTAAGTGAATTGTGATCACCGGAAATCTTCTGACAATTGTAGAAAACTTTTGAGAATGCTATCACTTACTAGGATGTACGAATTATAAAATATTTCATTGTTGTAAAGTTACCAACGACAACTGATTGGTACATATTAATCATACACTTTGTATGGAACACTGTACATGGGAAATAACTTAAAAAATGACATAAGAATAACAAAATAATTCATCTTGTTTAATCATACAATTGAAACTTTTAAGTTTGTTCTAAAATTTAGTCCTGTTACTGATGAGTAGTATCTGTTTCAGAAATTCAGAAATACATGCAATGGAATTGAAAATAGTGGAATAGATTTCCACAGCATAAAGAGTTTATTGAAAGTGATTTATTATAACGAACATAGAACCTCATATTTGAACTGGACCAAGAATATGATTTACGTCTCTTATGGATAATAAATCTCCTATTCAAGCTATAATGTTTAGTATATTTCCTGATTACAATGAAGAAATGTGAAAAGTGAACTTTAGTTGAAATATTACTTGCAACTTGTTGTTTTCGAGATGAAAGGATTTTAAAAGTACATTGTAAAGGATGGTTCGTTTTGAAAACAGGAATGACATGAGGTTTCTTTCGGAAATTAATATGGAGATCTAAAGAACACGTGTTATTTTAAATTTTTACGTCAAGATATTTATACTGTTGTCACTGATGAAAAGGATCACATTTAGCATTTTTTATTTTATAAAAATGACACGTTCATTTCGAAATGATAAAATAGAAAAAAATAAATCTACATAATTGTGGTCATAATGTTACCTTGAAACTGAATTGGAACTTGTAACAATGTTTTGTTGACTAGACAATCAAGGTGAAATATGGTGAAATGTTCCCCAATTAAGTTCCAATTATGATACCTTCATACCACCTTCAAAATTTATTCCAACAGGTATAATGTTAACATCGATGTCTTGAAACCCCTGTTCGATTGAATATTGAACATATTTGGCAAAAACCAGTGAAAAAAATAAATCCTTTGAAACTAAAAGCTTCAGAGCTCCTATATTGTTGCCTCGGTGATCTAGCAAGATAACAAAACAAAGTTTGTAATTGAACAATAAAATTAAATTACATTATTATGTCTATGATGTGTCATTCAGTCTCGTTCAGATTTTCATGAAAACTTTACAAAACAGACGCCATTATCTAAAAACATTAACAAGACAAGACCCTGATGAACATGTAGTATGGTTATCTTTGTGTCAATACTGAAGATTCTACTGTACAGTCTTAAAAGTGTATATTCTTTAAATAATATGTTCCAACCGGCTTATTATTTGAGCTATTCCTTAATTAGAAGATATAGTTCCGTTTGTACAATTTCAGGGATTCATTGTTATCAAAAAAGGGGTATTCACTTGCTTCCATCGCCGAATACATACTTTATGCGAATTGTTCCTTCAACTTTGATAGACATTCTTACTCAAAACAGAGATCGTTATGACTGTAGCAAGTGAATAACGCAAGTTTGGGACCCGGTTGATGAAATCTTTTAATCCTTTTCAGACAAATAAACAGTTTACAATTGTCGCCTTTGTACACTGAGGCTATATACAATCATTCAAAAAGAATGTTTTGTAAAGAAAATATGTTATACGTATTGTTTTATTAGCTAGTACACCATCCACAAATTCTAAAAATCACCTATGCGTTTCTTTTTCGAGAGATTATGTTACTCAACTATGTTATTGTTCCGCTGCAGTATTTGGAATTATTACATATAATGAAATATTAACCGACAACAGCCCAACATAATTCATCTCATTAGGATTACTTATGTCTGGACAACTATTTAATAACGGTATATTTATCTTTGTTACAATCCTGGTATAAAACCCTGTGCAAAATATAGAAAATTGTTAATGCTCTAACTAAACTTTTGTTGCCATAAGTTTGTGGAAAAGTGATATTTCCTTAAATGTAAATGTCATCCAAAAACTAAATAAGGCATGTACGTGACTCAATTGGCTAAAATGAGTTTTGAACCGGAATCAACCATATAGTCAATGTAATTTGTTGCCTGCTATCAGGCTCTGTCGAAGTGGTAAATGTCATATCCTCCTGAACACACTTGTCATGTCTTGATTTACCAAAGTTATGTCTAGACTAATAGGTTATTATAAGCTGTAAGCTATTAGTGTTATTCTTATGAAGACGATGCCCTTTTTCATGTTAAGTATCATAACATTTGCACTCTGGGATTTCAGTTGTGTTATGTCAAGAAAGCTGAAACAAATCAACACAAGTCTGTATTTACAACAGTCATTCCGTTTAACAACAGCGAACCTCGTTTTTTATGTTAATATTTATATTACATACTCATCTCAAATACGAAAAAACATGCCAATTAATGAATTTCAGTGCCAATTGAACAACACCCTTTTATATATAAACGCATGTGCATTTGGTAGAAGACATATACTATAACCATTCCAACATTATTCAATCATATTTCTTCTTCTATCTGCTTTTGATTAACATCACGAGTTCATATGTTTATTTTCCTATTATCCTGAACTCATCATTATTAAAAAGCAACATTAACATTAACTCTCCAATAAAACGTTTAACAACAGTAACGTTAAGCACCTACATAGATGACTGCCACAAGTGCCTGAGTGTCATTTATACGATCTCACATGGAAGAAAATAGCATATTAGCAAATATGTAAACAATATAAGTTGATCTTGGATTTTGGAATTTGATGCATCCATAAGTAAGGGTTATGACATCGTGTATATGATAATTCCTCTGGGACTATGAACAGAAAATATGTGTTTCATGATTAGAACTCTCATTTGATGTAGAAATTGCTGCTTAAGTGTGTGATGTGTTTAAGTGTAATCGTTAGAACTGATACATAGAATACTAAAATATTTCAAGATTTTCTAAGTTCTAATATTCTAAGTTTCAAAGATTTTGGAATTATGGATGATTATTTACTATTTTATGTCATCACTAGGAATCGTCACTAAATTGAGAGTGTTCATTCATTCATTCATTCATTCATTCATTCATTCAACTTGTTATCATTTATTTCAATAGTACATTCACAGGCAAAGTCTATAACGAAAGGTCAAAGCTAACTTGATTAAGATTCTATACAACTGCGTACCTTTAGTATGTTCACTTGCCTCAAACCAATGAAACATATTTTAAATGTGTATATCAAAGAATAAACTGAATCTTAAAATGCATGTCATCGAATGTATACTGTCATCATGTATCTAGACATGGAATACGTTTCTAAGGGAATCTTTAAAGTCAGATAAAATGTTTAAAAACTATCCTTTGTTTACCATTCTTTGAATGATCTTTGAATTTTTTGTAAACATCAGATGATGTAAAACTGAAATAAAGGTTAGCAAAGAATCTTTCTTTTGTAACATGAGTTTTGAAATTTCAAATTTACATTGAAGCTTTTAGGCTTGGAGTTTTTCGGCTTTATGTTCGCATAGTAATTCATAATGTATAAATGATTTAAACATGAACAAAAATTCCCTGCTTATTACATGAGATAAAAGGGTTTCCTCTGAGGGGGTCTTATCAAATGTTCCGCACACTTCATTGCATGTTTTTTATATTTACTTGAATATAGTGATAACAATTGTTTTAATTGACACAACCTGTTCACACTCCGAATAACGTTTTGACAAAAACTTTGTTTTATAAGATCACTTCTATATTATCTCGTTTCAGCTTACAATTTGTTATTTTTGTTATTAGGTTAAATAATCTTCATTAATAACATTTGAAAACATCTAATATGAAAATGAAATATATGAAATATACATGTTCCTTAGATAGATGATTTGGAATAAAGTTAATGCTTCATTGACGATGTTATAGAAATTATATATAATTTAACCCATAGATAGGGATCTACCATATCCTCAAATTGATCAATCACGTTTATCAAGGATTAACACACTTATTGACTATATCTTCTACTCCAGGGACTCTCGTTTTAATCATTATCACAAAAGACGCAGGGATTTTTGAAGATGCTTGTTCAATTACATTTACATTACACTTTATTTGGGCAATACACATCACACACGTTACGTAATGTAATATAATGCTTGCTTCCATAACAGTCATGTAACAAAACATTCTCTCCTAACGAACTACATTTGTATGCTTGCAAACGAGAAGATACTTAAAACTAACTAACGTTGGTTAATGTTTTGTTTTTGCTCAGCAGTGTCTAGACAATAGTTATAACCTATTAACAGAGCTTGCATTTCAACATATATGACATGCAAAAACATGCCATGACATATGTGATTTTGCAAAAAAATAGCCATATAGCCAATGATATTTATGCCTAAGAGTGACAAAACATTCAACATCGATATATTCTTGTTTAGTAAGGTATTAGAATCATATGTACTGGGCACATTGTACTTGACCATTAGATAGTTAAACAAATAGTTGACTTAAAAGCAAACATACTGAAATTTTGCTACATCAGCATATTTGTATTTCTTTATATAAAATCCTGATATCTGTTTAGAAAACACATCACGTCAAGACCATTTTGTCTTACTGAAAATGAAATTGAAATGTAATAAAAAGAAAAGAAAGATTAGATAGTTTTATCAAAAAGTTTGAAGCAGTAAATAAATGTTTTTGCCATTTCTGCCAAATATTATCCAAAAGAAACAGAGATTTGTGTCAGTCTATCTATTAAAGCTATGCTATTCTTTTATTGAAGGCTATCAGTTTTGTTATTTTTCATTACTGGTATTTGAGAAATATGGCTTTTTAGCCTTCGATATTTCTCCAGTTTTAAATGGTTGGAGATCTCAGCTCCAGTATAAACTGCCAAAAGTTATCCTGACGGCACAACTTACAGGGTCTTTTGCGGTTTAAAACATGGTAACGTAGTTAAGCAATGAGTTAAGTTTAATGTGGTTGGAAACCTTTCACTATTTGTGTCATAGCCAAGAAACTGTACAATACGGATATGATTTGTTATGCATATTTATAATTTTTATGCAAAATGCCTTCACGTTGACATCTCATATATTGATACACAGAGCAAGGTTGTTTATTTGTTAACAACTGAAAGAATATATGACAATAATGATGAGCATTTCGAATCCCATACAAGATTCGATTCTAAAACAGTTGAATTGTCACATCTATTTATAACACTTGCAACTTGATGAGATTACAAATAGTTCGTTCAATATGTCTATTATGACGGTATCTCATACAAATCATATACTGATTTCATACTCTAATAAGACAGGAAGATACGTGACAATCATTGTTTAACATTATATTCAAGTGATATGTTATCAATATAATATCCAGAAATTATATAGCATTGTATTGAATATTCCTACATTTCAAATGTGTAGTAAATGTGAACTTGTAAATGAATTAATTTATATATTGGTACGGACTTAGATCACATCACTTGCACTTTTGGGATTGAAATTGTATACTTTATCACCGCAAATCTCAAATGAAATGTATTTCGCTTATTATAAAGCAATGTTTTGTTAAATAAACTTGCAAGTTTAAATCTGTATATAATTATTATTCTGCCGTTTTGGTGAAAACAATTATACTTATGATACATACAATTTTAATTGAATATTGACTTTTTATTGAATTGATTTCCAATCTATAATTTAGTAAATACCGAATACGAAACATTGTGGTATATCAAAACGATAGTAGAAAAATCAATTCGTGAAAATCTAATCTCATATCTCCTGAATTAATAGACCATGAAATGTCGTGTTAAAACATTGGAAAGTACCAACCCATTTAACATATTCTGAAAGCATCATTAAATGGCCTTAGAAACCTTCTTAATTTCTTTACGTCTTAAAACCATTATGATTAGGTAACGATTTCCCATTTATTTATGCCTTAACTTAATTGCTGCATTCATAATGACATTCTTTGACAAGTAGTATTTTTATATCATCAACTTGCAAAAACATTAGGAGTTGCTTTTGTCATATCTGCCATTCTCCTTGAAGTGTGCCTATTAAGAAACGACAGGAACATTGATTTTCTATTAACACTCTTGTGATGAAAGAACTAAAAAGCACTTGGCTGTTTTTTATGCATTCTAAATGTTACATATACATGACTTAAGGGTTCATTGAGGGTAAATCTTTCAGGGGAAAGGAAAATGAAAGGTAAAAACGTCGCAAGAAAAATGATGGTATTGAAGAAGAATACTGATTATGGTATGGTATGCATATGGTTGAATAAGTGAAACTATTATAAGTAAGTTTATTTGACTATTTTTTAACTGAATCAAAACTGCTGTAGAATTTATGTCAAGAGTTATCGATGTAGTTATTTCTATGATGACATTCTAACTGTTGTTTGAAATGTTTATGTTTGATAGCATTCACTTCAGTGAGATATTAAAGGTAAAATAGGGGACCTGTGTTTGATTGAAAAATGGTAAAGAATTTTCTACCCGCATTCGCAATTTAGTTAAGGTCATGTGCATTACCTAAACGTGTCTCCAATGACAACTCTTCTAGCAATGGTCAAGTCGAACATTGCGATCACAGCAACAATCTCGTCTTACCATTCCCTGTGTCAGACTCTCAGCATATGTTCAAAGAACATATAATCTCACAGCTGCCTGTTTTTTTTAACTATCTACCAATTAAAATGAGTAACACATTTTTTTCAACTTGCTTATTCCTAAACATGTCTTCCATTACCAACTCTGTTCAACTCATTTTATTTTTTTTCACATTAAGTATCATTTTCTTTATATCTTTTAGTTCTCCCCCTTATAATCTTCTTATCAGTGCAAGGAGGAGGTATTATTACCTTGAGGCAGGCGCTTTTATAAATATCCATTATCGCATTATATCTTTATAAATGTTATAATCTATTCGGAACGCCACATTAAATTTGGTGGCATGTGTTATATTTAATGACTAAATAACAGGTTCATTTTAATACAAATGGCATTTAATATATACAAATTGATTGAGACGGCTGAAGCTAAATACGACTCCCATTCAGTATGTTAGTAAATCCCCCAAATTATTTTTTTTTTTTAAATTATTTTTTAAAATGTTGAAAATAATCACTTCGTATTCATAAAAAATTCGGCAATTTTGCCACAAAAAATACATCATTGTAGTGGCAAAAATATATAGAGAATACTTAACGACGTCCCGTTTCATAACATATTTATGAAACGAGTAAATGGGTTGGTATTTAACGAGCGAAAGTGAGTTAAATACCTATACCATTCACGAGTTTCATAAATATGTTATGAAACGGGACCGAGTTTCGTATTTTATTTATTACTTGCTTAATAACATCGAAAAAAACCAAAGAAAGTCGCCAACATGACTGTTGCGGCCGGCCCGCTGACATTATGACGTCATACTTAACAATTGTGACGTCGTCATTCGGTCAGCGCGCGATGTTATTACACAATGTGTAATAACATGGTAGATTTATTAAACAGCGATATCTTCAACGGGAGAATAATAAATAGAGAATACTAAACGACGTCCCGTTTCATAACATATTTATGAAACGAGTGAATGGGTTGGTATTTAACGAGCGAAAGCGAGTTAAATACCTATACCATTCACGAGTTTCATAAAAATGTTATGAAACGGGACCGAGTTTAGTATTTTATTTATTACTTGCTTAATAACATCGTAAAAATACAAAGAAAGTCGCCAACATGACTGTCGCGGCCGGTCCGCTGACATTATGACGTCATACTTAACAATTGTGACGTCATCATTACGTCACTTCATTCGGTCAGCGCGCGATGTTATTACACAATGTGTAATAACATTGTAGATTTATTAAACAGCGATATCTCCAACGGGAGAGTAATAAATGATAGTAGTACACAAAATAGTTGAAGTTGAAAATGAAACAGTCTGTGAATATACATAATGATTTAAATCTAAGTATTCCACATGTAATATCTAACAGGTAGGGAAGTTTTGTTTGAGATGCGGGTAGTGATCACTTAAATTATGTGTTTGCGAGGACTGCAATGCTTAAATGACTTTCTGTAAAAGACAAAATAATCACGCCACTGTTAACAGTTAGATGAGATTTACAGAAAAATCAATTCTCAAGTGAAAGAAGCCTATAGTGTTTTTAAAGGAATATTCAAATTGGGCTCTATCTGTGGAAAATCGTTTTCGTGAAATAACACAGTGTTATGTTTCTACAGTAATTTTTAAAATATCCAGGAAAGAATTAAGATTTTAGGCTTCAAAAATCGAAACATTTGAATATGACTTCAGTGTTTTGCCATCTTACACAGATCATGCATGTATGTTGTATCATTGTCAGCTCTTAGAGAAACAATAATATATAATCTAGTTATATAGCACCGAGTTCAAACTAGGCTGCTCACAGGCGCTTCAACAACTAGTTGTACATTGCAAAACTTATAGTAGTAGAGTAGTAGAGGAAAAAGAAATAATACGTTTAAGAAATTTTTTTTTGTTTAAACTATCAATGTATGAATTTTGATAGTGTATCTTGGTTCTGCAAATACTTCATCTTAACCTAATATATGAAAGACACCTAGGTATTTATCAATGAACTTATGTCGCATTGTTTATATTATGAGATGTTCTAACAGAGAATCTTGTATCTTGTATATAAGGCCGTGATGTCATAAAACAAAATCACTTTTAACAGTCATTATTTCCTATCTTACCTTTATTTTTCTTCATTAGTTAAAATTTCAACCCTTGTCATTGTAGGTTTGAGAATTGCGTTCATATATTAAATTCATAAAAAAAAATTCCGCTGGGGCCAAAAATGTCATCTACTATATATCAATAACTGTCCAGGGAGATTTTGATTTTTGATTTTGAGATGACTTATTGTTTAAAGTATGATAGTACTACATGTTATGTTTGAGCGTTTGACATTTGGTTTGACATACGATTTAATAACATGCAGCAATTCATAACTTTCTTAGAAATTTGCAACTGCTCAACAAAAGTATTTTCATAACTTTGAATCTGAGTGTAAATATGTAATATGTTTAAACTCGACTCATTCAATAAGTAAAGAACCTAAAATTAAGAATTTGTGAGTTGATGAAAAAAATAACGTTTTCAACGCATTCTGAGGGATGAAAATTGCAATATTACGGGAGAAAACACTGGCAGGGAGTGATCCAACACTGGGTAAACAATTTTGAAAATTTTATTTCTTCATTTCAAACAATAAAAACTTACCAATGTTGATTATTTCGACCAAAAGCTAACAAATTGTGTTCAATTTAAAAGATATTGCAGAAAGGACATTTTGATTTTAAAACGTTGACCCCTTGCCTCTCTTCAACTTTTGTCGAATGCCAGAATTGAAACTTGCGAGCCACGTATCTGTCTTTTTAAAAAGGGATTATTGAATTGTAAATATCTATGCAGGTTGTGATATGTTAAATACACAGAATATTTTGCAATTAGGCTGTTAAAGATTTTTTAGTATTCATTATATCTAACTGTTCATAAATAACTTAAGCGTAATAATAGTTGTAAACTTTCGATATTTGTATTACACATTCAAATGGGCAATCGACTGTTAACAAATTCCTATTAAAACCTATTAAAAGAGTGTCTTTCCTTTGATGATTAAAGATTAAAATTTTCAATCTGAACCTATTGTTTAGAACTAGTTGGACAATGTACTCAACTTTTATAAAGTTAACTAACGTTTTGAGCATTAGTTTTCATCAAGTTATTCTTAAATACTACCCTAGAGTTGTCTAATTGTGCTTGTTAAATTATGTATATTATACACATCTGCAATGAGAAAGAACCTTAACTAAATTTAAAATTTTTGATCTGTAAAACACTGTTATTTCCAATGTTCATGTCCTTATCGACGAGCCAGAAGATATTTCCCGAAATACCTACATGTCAATTATAAAATGCCCTTTCTGTAAATGACAAAGTAATCACACCCTTATTAACTATATGTGTTATTTCTAAAGAAATTGATTCCCTGATCAAAAGGCTCGAAGCAGTTGAAGAATTTTTAATCACTTGCAATTTCAGTGTTAAACTATTACAAACAAAACAATACCGATTTTTCGAGTGTTCTCTACTAGAAATCTAATACTGAACACATTCTTTGAATTGCATTTGCACAATTCCTGTTTTGATAGTGCTTAATCTACCTTTACTACTATCATTCACCTTTCAAAATGAACAGACCCAGTACACATATCAAAATACAATTCATTTAATATCGAGAAACAAAATAGGATGCATTTATTTGCATTGTAATGTCTATCTTTTATTTGTAAAAGTAAGAAATGCTGTAATATGATGACATGTTTCAGTGTTGGTGGAATACAAAAGGAAATTGTTTTAATGAACAGCTGATGGTTATATAAAACCCAAATTCAATATATAAATTGCTGTACCCCTCTTTAAAATAAAGAAGTTGTTTATAAAAAGAATTCCCCTTTTCTGCAATCAAGTATTTTTGTTGTTTTACTGAAGAGGTCAAGTTTTATCAAATTAAATTCTTTATATATAAATCCTTGGTTATAGGCAAACGCTTATACTCATTATATTACTATGCAACTAAATTGGTCATCTATAGAACCATTATCTTTGAACAGAAGAATCTTTTAAATTACGATTTCAAACATGAATAATAAGTTGAGTAAAAAGAGTAAACAACCCATAAATTAATCAGAAAAACTCAAAAACAGTTCTTTTTATTTTTCATTTTTAACAATTATTATAAATAGAAAACATGGACTGATAACTATCAGAGCTGAGCTAAATACCATTATATAATTACTTATAATGCATACTTGCTTAAAACTACTCTCTGGGTTTCGGGCATCTTTTTGTCTTCAGTAGCTTACAGTCCTAAATGTCATCCTTTAATAAATCCTCTTTTTATCAGATTTAGTTCTTCAGTCATTTACTTCAAAGAAGTTTTTCAAAGTAGTATATAGTAGCTGTCTCGTGAAACATTAAAAAGCTTACGCTGGGCTCAATGCTAAATTTATGTTAAGAAGAACTTCAAACAAGTACGTAATAGATATTTCTTAATCTATATAATTCGAAATGCCTGTAGCAAAGAATAAATGCATTTCATCTCGCATAGGTCAATGTGTCAATAGTATTAAAAAGAATTCAATAATGTACAGTGTAAGTCGCTATTAAAATAAAGACATGATATTTAAAAGTGATCAGTTTAAAGGACAAGAGGCAAAGAGGATAGAACCATTTGAAATTTCTATCAATCTTTGCGAAAAAAGTTCTGTCACCTCCAATAGTTTCTACAAAATGTTGTATTATGAAAACAACAAATTCAAATATACACAAGACGTAACAGTAAAGTGTTATAGTTAAAAAGATTATATCAATTTATATGAAAGCAGATAGTAGCATCATGTGTCTATATAATTCGAAATGCCGTTTAGAAAAACAAATGCATTTCATCTCGCATAGGTCAATGTGTCTAAAGTATAAAAATTAATTAAATAATGCAGGTAGCTATAGAAATAAACAGATAATAGTTAAAAGTGATCAGTATAAAGCACAAGATCTAGAGCCAAAAGATAGAACCATTTAAGGAGTTCCATCAAACAATCAAATATTTTTTTACATTGAATGTCTCTATTATCTCCTATATTATCTGCAATAGGCATTAACCTGTCGAATTATTCAAAAACAAACAAAAAGATTTAAAAAACACAAGACGTAACAGTTAATTGTCATACTTTAAAAGATTATATTAATATATTTGAAAACAGGTAAGTGATATCATGTGTCCTTGATATTGTATTTCACTTCACTAAGGAATAAAGGGAAAACAAGTAAAAGGGTTATCTATCTCTCTTAATCTCAAAACCTACCTTTCTTATTTAAAGGTAAAACTTTTGATGAAGACAATGCATAATAAGAGTCTCCCGTATTTTCTTCGTCGGGGTATTGCCCTAAATTTATCGAGGATAAGTCTCCTTGTTAAGCAAGGTCAGGTATTGCAATAAAGGCAGCAATGATGCCAAAGACAGACAGACAGACATGTTTATTGAGTATGAAAGGTTCAGTACAGTTTTCGTAGTTGGTCAAGTGAATTTAGAGAAGATTAGACATAAGACTTCAAATTTTACAAATTATAGTTGTTTCACATATGTGGGGTTATCATGAATAACTTCAGGATTAGTTGAATTTAGCAGATTGTACATCTTTCCTGGGTTGAAATTAACACATTTCAAAAACTCACTTCTACATGCAGAGAAGGCTTCATAAACTAAAAAAAAATATTATCTTCATCTACCGTTTCGCCTCTGGAACAGTATAAACATATTAAATCGCTCAAGGTATGATGATCCTTTCTAAAGGATGCATGTATTAATTGAAGCATATGGAAATTTCTAGACTTTTGTTTGAGTAATTATACTGATCAACATTTTCAGGTTTTCTACGCTTTAGTATCTTTTTCGTTTTGAACGTGATAACACACTGTTAGTGGAGTAAAACCTTTTTATTTATCGTCGACTTGGGAATTACGTTCATATCTTAGATTAATGCCGGATGTGACAAGTCGTACATATGATATACAGTCATTCTTCAGAGACTATGAAATTAAAAGATATGTCTATCCAATACCATTAGAATTCCCTAGAGAGGTTGCATTCCCTGCTGAAATGTTTGATATAATGTCTACGATTATGTGAGATGTGATCATCGGATATCTTCTAACAATTGCAGCAGAACTTTTGAGAATGATATCACTAACTAGGGGTTTAAGTGTAGGAGTTAAAGGGGCAGTAGCACGTTTTTAGGGGGAATATAAGGTGATGTCTGGAAAATGAAAATTAATGGTTCCAATTGGAAGGCAATGTATTAAAACTAAATGGAGCAGTAATAATTCAAATATATAACGTAAAGTTTAGCAATGCCATTCCTTTTCTTACACAAAATGAATTAAAGGTGTTCACACAAAAATGGCCGCCAATGGATTTTATGTGAATCTTTATACTTTGTCCTCTGACTATGGATGATTGGTTTGTGTTGAGAGATTTTTGACACTGTCAAAATAATACATTTAACATTAACTTACAATTATCAGTGAAAAATTTAAAATATAAAATTCTCAAAAAACGTGCTACTGTCCCTTTAAAGAGGTTATTAGAATTAAATAGAAATATTTCATTATTGTACAGATACCCTTGACAATTGATGCTACATTGTATGGAACCCTGAACATGGGAAATAAAATCAAAATGGCATTATAATATGGTAATAAGTTATCTTCTTTAATCATACAATTGAAATTTATTACATGATCAGCGATGAAATACTGGGATTTATCAGTGAAATAAACTGTCTTTCAGGCAACGGTGACGATAAATTATATTTTCACTGTGACCAGTGAGGATATATCATATCGTCACTGGTCAGGTGCCGGGACTACTTTCAGCCATGTGAACAAAAGGGGGTAATTTTCAGTTTTTAAGTCATCTTAATTACATATTTCATTAAGAAATCATATAATAAATAGAATACTTAATGTAGTTTTCCAAATACCAGGATTATTTCATCTCGTGACATGGGTAAAGTTGATAATTCACGAGTGGCGCATGATGACATAAACCTGGTATTTGGAAACTTACATTAAGTATCCTCTATATATTCACGTTTGTCCTAAAATGGGTTAGGTTACTGGATCAGAGTTGTACATGAGTCATATCTAACAGAAATTCAGAAATACATTCAAAGTAATTGAAAATAGTGGAATAGATTTCCACATCATAAAAGGTTCATTGGTTAGTCATTATGATATGCTATAACGAAAATAGTAGGTCATCCTTGAACTGAACCTCGAATATGCTTTATGTCTCTTAGGGATGCATTTTGAAAACTACTCGTCTTTTCAAGCTAAAATGTTTTGTATATGTCGTGATTACAATGTGGAAATGTGAACTTTAGTTGAAAGATTACTTACAACTTGTCGCTTTCTAGATTAAAGATTTTAAAAGTACATTGTAAAGGAAGGTTCGGTTTGATATCGGAAATGACGTATGGTTTCTTTCGAGAATTGAAATGGAGATCAAAAGAAGATATGTTATTTCCAATCTTTACGTCAAGGTACTTATACTGTTTTCACTGATGAAAAGGATCTTATTTAGCATTTTTTATTTTATAAAAATGAAACGTTCATTTCGAAATGATAAAAGAGAAACATTGTATCTACATAATTCTTGTCATACTATTGCCTTGAAACTGAATAGGAACTTGTAACATTGTTTTGTTGACAAGACAATCAATATCGTATAAGGTGAAAAGTAAAAATTTATTCTACAAGGTAAAATGTTATCATCGATATCTTGAAACCTCTGTTTGAATGGGAAAATACATCCTTTGAAACGAAAAGCTTCAGAACTCCTATTTTGATGACTCGTTGGTTTAGCAATATATCAAAACCAAGTTTGTAATTGAACAATAACATCAAAGGACTTTATTATTTCTATGATGTGTCATTTGGTCACGTTCAGATTTTCATTATCACTTACGAAACATACTCTATTATCTAAAGAACAGATACAAAACAAGACCCTTAGTTAAGAAGTAGTATTGTTATCTTTGTGTCATACAATCATACTTATTTATATGTTTCATAGTTAACTTTGCACAATTGATGTATTGTTATTCAAACCTACACTCAGGAGCAAAAAAAACGATACCAACGTTTCAAAAGAGTACCCAAAAAAATCCTGTTATTAATTAAATACGTCTACGAATGATCGGTACATCAGTTGTGAAGAAGTACTCATAATTTCAAACATCAAAGTATGATACCTACAAATGTATGTGAGGAAGGATCCAAAAACAGCTTTTTAAATGTTATTGGTTGTTATAATCTTTGGAATTTTAATTTTAAAAAATAGAAAAAAAAATTAATAGAAAAAGCTTTATAGAAATTAATTTGTTCGTGCATTTTGTCTGTAACTTGATTGTTAAACAAGCGAAAGGCCATTTTCAACATCCTTGTCTAGTTAAGGAAATTTTCAAAAGGCGTCCAAAAGCGTTTATAGATATTGCTTTAAATTTAAAATAATTCAGTTAGCTCTTGAAAACATGTTTCAGTCTGTTACTATGACTCGTAGCTTTACCTATCATGCTTTTAATTGGTATCGTTTCTTTTGCCCCTGAGTGTATATGAGCAATTCCTCAAGCATCTCTAGTTCCTATGAAAGTGATTAAACCAAAACATTAAATGCATATTTTCGGACTTGAACACAATGTACAATGTACAACTTTTAAAGATGTGAATATCATATTGTTGCAATAGAATGTAGCAACACAAAATACGAAAACGTGAGATTTGGTGAGATTTCGTCCTTGTAACATGAGGATTTTCTAATATTGTCATTTGGCCATATGCAACGGCCTGTCACTCAAAGCAATAACATAAAGGTATACTTATCGTAATAATCTTTTTTTAAAGTTTATGTGTGATGAAAAGGAAATATTACGTATGTTGTTTGTTTTTCCTTAATATCAATCTGTCATTCATTTTCACCTGATATGAATCTGTATGGCATTAAGTAGATACAAACGCAGAATAGATTGAACTAAGCAGTATGTTTCTTTCTTACAAAGTTATGTCCATTTTATACATAAGCCAAGAAATAGCTTAAGGAAAACAACCACACGAAATAAGGCCAGACCTTTACAGGGACAGTAGCACGTTTTTTGATAATTTTATATTTTGAAATTGTCACTGATAATTGTAAGTGAATGTTCAATGTATTATTTTGATAGTGTCAAAAATCTCATGACACAAGTCAATCATCCATAGTCAGAGGACAAAGTATGAAGATTCACATAAATTCCATTGGCGGTCATTTTGTGTGAACACCTTTAATTCATTTTGTGTAAAAAAAAGGAATCGCATGGGAAAACTTTACGTTATGTATTTGAATTATTACAGCTCCATTAAGTTTAAATACATTTTCTTTCAATTGGAACCATTAATTTTCATTTTTCTGACATCACCTTGTATTCTCCCTAAAAACGTGCTACTGCCCCTTTAACTCATATTTTAAAGACAAACAATTTGAAAAATAATATTTGCAGGCCCATTTAAGATAAGCAGACATATTTTGTATTTCACAAATAATTGACAAACATAATGACACTTTTAATGATGCTGACGATAAACAATCCTAAGACTTGTTATGTTTAACCTGTTTTTAATACGAAATTGTGACGAAATTCATAACCAGAAACTCCTAATATATTTTGTTTAAGACCTTGATTCTACAACGCCACTTTATACAATTCTGCTCTGTGTAGCCATAAAAAATGAGGTATTAACTTGACTCCATCGTCGAATATATATTTTATGCGTACTCTAAACTACTCTTCCTTAAGCTTTGATATACATTTTTATTATATGATTGAGGGTGAGATACTCTGTTCTATCAGTGAAATACCCCTCTATCTGGCTACAGTGGCGATAACCTTTATCGTCGAATTATTTATCACCATTTGAGTGACGTAAAATGCATGAGTTTGACGTCATGTAACAATGGTCTAATGTCATGAATTCTCATATGATGTCACACTGTTACCGCGGTGACGGGCTCTTCCAAGCGGCCGCTCAACATGAAATTGTCCTTTTTTGACGTAATTAGAAATATAAATAGAATTCTGTCAAGTTTTGACAAATACCATGTTTATCCCATCTCGTGAGGTATAAAAGTTAAATATTTTCACCCGTGGCTTCGCCACTCGTTAAAATATAAACGTTCTGCCTCACTCGATGAGATAAACATGGTATTAGTAAAGAAAAGACAGATATCCTGTATTTACTCAAAACAGAGATGTGTTGCATGATCGATATGGCTGTAGCAAGAGAATAATCAAGGTTTGTGACCCTGTTGAAGAAATTCTTTTAATGCTTTTCAGATAGATAAACAGCTAACAATTATCACTTTTGTACACTGAAGCTGTATGCAATCATTCAAAATGACGTTTTGGGGAGAAAATATTTGTATTGTCTTATCAACTTCTACACCATCCACAAAGTCTGAATATCCCCTATGCGTTTCTTTTCGGGAGAGTATATTTCTCAAAATAATATGTATCTGTCCTGTCTGCAGTACTTGGAATTATTACATATAACGAGCTATTGAAAAACAACAGCCCTACATGATATATTTTATTAAGAATACTTATGTTTTGACAACTATTTTATTATGGTATATCTACCATTGTTACAATTCCGTTATATCACACTGTGCAAAATATAGAAAATTGTTAATGCTCAAACTAAACTATTGCTGTCATTAGTTTGTCGAAAAGTGGAATTGCCTTAAGTGAAAATGTTATCCAAAAACTAAGTTAAGCATGTATGTAACTCTATTGGTCAAACTGAGTCAATGTAATTTGTTGCCTGCTATCAAGCTGTCCTATTGTTAAATGTCATATCCTACAGGAACACACTTGTCATGTCCTGATTAACCAAAGTCATGTCCAGACTTATAGGTTATTTATAAGCTGTTATTCTTATAAAGACGATGCCCTTTTTAATGTTAAGTAGAATAAAATTTGTGTTCAAGGATTTCAATTGTGTTATGTCAAGAAAACTGAAACAAATCAACGTAAGTCTGTTTTTACAACAGTCATTCCTGTAAACAACGGGAAACCTCATTGTTGTTTTTGCTAATTGGTTAATTTGTACAGAAAGATTTGGTCCTCTAATAACAAAGATAATGTTCTTCAAACCGGGCGCGACTTCAGGTTGCTCAATCCGACAGTCTGAAAAACAATGGTTTATTTTTAGTTGAGTAAGCGATTCACATTTTGCATCCATGGGGTATTTTGTGAGATATTTTTCAGTGGTCTTTGTGATGAAATAAAACGGATTTCGACAGAACAAAAAACGAATTGCTTTTGGGTTACTTAGCAAATTGCATTTCAAGTACAATATATTATATTTTAAATTTTGTAAATATCATGCGGTAGTAACAGAACTAACAGAGTAAAATTTCCAAAAACTAACGAAATGAGGGCTGAACTGAAGCAAAAACCTATGGAAAGACTTTTTATATTAATATTTCAGATTTTCGAAAAACGTTTTTACATTCTCTCTTTAAACTCCACCGCACGATTTCATTTGATGTTTCCTCTCCTTTAGATAATCCCGAATAGTTATTGTAAGTGTGCTTCATGAAGTTGATCGAAATTCAATAGAGATGTTTCCTTAAGAGAGCAGTTAAATTGATTATTCCAGGACATTCGTTTGAAGGAAATGGTTTGATAGCGTTTGAAAGATATGATTGTCAACCAGTATCAGATTTAAAATATTTGGTTAAAGATCACTTGTGTCTGGAAGTGTTTGAAACATTGTATTTTTCCCTCAAATAGATAATGGAATCATATCAGTTATTTGATGTTTAAATGCCATGAGAATACATGGAATAATGGTAGAATAGTGTTTAGGTTCTATTATTTTTACAACGGTAACAGCTTTACCCGGTTTTCTTCTGTTAAGGATTCAGACCCTTGAGTCATTCTCCAATCTCTGACATGCAGGGAGCAACAGCAAAGTATTGAGTGCATGTGACTAGAATAATAGCAGTATGATAAAACCAGAAGTGCTTAAAATGATATTGGTTCTATTGTTCAATTACCAAGCGAGTCATACAGGTTACTGGTCAAACTGCGACATCTTGACAGTACATCCTCATACATATATATATCTCTACCCTACAAGTACCATGAATGAAAACAAGAACCAAGAAACTAGATAAAAACAGCCATGCGCTGTTATTCAATGGATTTGTATTGCAAAGGGGTTTACATGTAAACAATTATTATTCATTTCATTTAAAGGAAACAATCTCCATATATCTAATGACATCCAATTCCAAATCCGTTTTAGTTTTGTGTTACATTGACTTTTAATTAATGTCATGAAAGATATATAATTCGCATCATAGACTGTATCAGAATGAATTTTATTTGTATTATGTTAACTTAACAATTGCTCCACATTCATAATATTTTAACAAAAACTACAATTTCAGAGGGAAAACGCAAGACTTTATAATGCTTTAGTGTCGTTGCATTACGAATTTTGAAATCCATTGAAATACAAAATCGAATTGAAATATTTCCCCAGCCTAAAAAAACACTTGAAGCCAATCAATATTTAATGGCAAAGCGTCATTAAATCTTAAGTTCAAGTCAAATATGTGTAAAGTGTCTTCTTGAAATTAAAGGTTTTCATTGGGATTATACATGATTTTAATATTTCTTTTCCCACGTTCGAGCTTTATTCAAATCGATTACTTGTACTTGTAACATTTGATAACGAGGATGGTATTATCTTTATCTAAAATTAAAGTGAAATATTCCTCCAGCCTAATAAGACACTTGAAGCCTATCAATATTTAATGGTATTTTTCTTTGGCAAAGCGTCTTTCAATCTTAAGTTCAAGTCAAATATGCGTAAAGTGTCTTCTTGAAATAAAAGGTTTTCATTGAGATTATACATGATTTTTTATAATCGTGTACCACCTTCGAGCTTTACTAAAATCGATCACTTGGAACATTACTTGTAAAATTTGATAACGAGGATGGTATTATCTTGTCATTTACAGAGAAGTCATTCTATTATTGGATTTCTCACACCTCTCAGGATAAAACGGTCACTTTCAGTAGTTTCATAAAATCTTCTTTTGAATACAGCATGAAGTTCCATTTGTTGAATACAAGAGAAGAAGAACCGAGAAGATCTTCTTAAACAAGGACAAAAGGGAAACAATTTGGCAGCCTTACCTATTGTTACTACATTTAACCCCTGTAATCCAAATATCTATCCAAATGTGAAAAACTATGTACAGGCGCTAGACACATGTCCAAAAATAAAGCACGCTCTAAAAAATACTAAAATGATAAACAGTAAACGGCAGAGCAAAAACCTGAAACAACTGTTATCAAAAGCGTGCTTTAAAGATCAAAAACCTGACTTAGGTGGAAGTATCACAAAATGTAATAGGCCGAATTGCGGCACATGTACACATATTTTGGAGGTAAATTCATTCACCTTTAGGAATAATTCAAAATTCAAAATAATAAAAAATATGTCTTGCGCCTCCAGAAGTCTAATATATGTAATAACATGCGCTGGTTGTTATGAAGAGTATATTGATCAAACGGGGAATACATTAAGGGCGAGAGTCCGAGTGCATAAATAACAGATTAAAACACCAAACAATAGATGTATACCCCTTAGCGCACATATAGATGAATGCGCAAATAATTGCAATCCCCAGTTCACATATATATGTCCTATATACAAAATGCGCACAGATAATGACGAGCTAAGGAAAATAAAAGAACGATTCTTTATTGATGGATATACCCCTAAATTGAACTGTAACTAATATGAAATCATGTTGACGTCGCATGTACCATATATATTTAAGTGGTATGCATATGACGTCATGAATTACGTCCCTTGCCATTGATAACGCTATACCATTAGCAACACAATGTATAAGTTACCCTGATGATCACTATGTTGTGAAACCGGTTGGTAGTGAACCTATATGAAGACCAATCTTCAGTTTGTTATTTTGTTACTCATTTGTCCAATAAAAGAAAACAAATATCTACTTTACTTTCAACTTAAAACTAGGGGCTAGGACAAATGGGCGGACTTAATTTCTTTTTTTCTCATCGTGAGCTCATTATATAAGAAGTTGATTTCCTGACCTCTGACCTCTTAACATTGAATTACCTCATATCAAACACTACCACACAACTCAAATCCTTTAATCTTAAATTGAAATCTAAATTGTTTTAACAAGGATGTTTTTCAAACGATTTGAAACCATTCCCTTTAAATAAGAATCCAAACATAATTAAATCAACTTCTTCTTTCTTCTTTTCAAAGCTGTTCTAAAAATAGTTCTTTCTTTGCACAGAATACATTTAATATCCCGGTTCTCTTAAACCAAAGAGGCCATAAAATTGGGATGCTCTGAGAGGGTTGATTGACACAATGTAATTTTTTTTTTAAATTGAAAGATCAAACCTCTTGAAAAATTATTTCAACGCATAACAACTATGATGAGTTCTTTCATGATGGAAATGATTCAATTTTATAAAAAACACTCATCAGATGAAATTTGTATACTTATATTACCATTCAACTCTATTGTTTTCTCAATGTTGGTAACCAAGTTGAATACCGCGTATGTGCACGTGCACAGGTGGTAAGTCACTTGAACACTTACCACCTGTGCACGTGCAAGAACGTGACCACTGGATTTTTCTCATGTGATGTAAGTTGATTGAAAGTTATATCACAATGCATTCAAAGCAGTTTGAACAACAAAATTTGAAACAAGGATTGAACTATATTTTATTGAAAACAATGTCGCGTCAAAACGATTACTATTTTACTTACAACCAATTGATTTCCTCAACAACATTAACAGCACTGACCGTAACGTTGCCTGCTGGATAAAATATATGTTTGTTAATATTGATGTGACATGTAAATGTCAGGACAAAATTACTGATGATATTGGCGTAGAAGATGAAAAACAAGATAGTCCATTTCCGTTATGCATTGTCTATACTTCCTTGATAGTCCATTTCCGTTATGCATTGTCTATACTTCCTTTTCAGAGATGTCACACAGCTTAAACGGATATGTCAACACCCATACTTAAACCTCAATAGCGATATTTTTATATTTGGTTGTGAAGACAGAGAATATTGTAAGCATAAAGTGATTACTATCTTGGGGAAATGGAAATGAATTGAAACAAGCAGACATAGTCATCAACATCCCCGCCTCCGGAACAAGGGCAATAACTCCGGAAAAAATAATTGCGCGGTTCTGATTTTCGAACTCCATCAAGGTATTGATACCCTGGAGGCACACACAAAATTTTAAAATGCTATCTTCAACGGTTTCTGAGAAAAATTGGCTCCTTTAACTCGGACGGACGGACGCACGGAGCTCAAACCTTCGTGGCAGGGGATAATAATAATTGTGCTCTTCTTATTTTCAAACTCTTTAAAAGGTATTGATATCTTGAAGGCATCTTACCTCGTTTCCTTTTGTTAGAGCCCATCATCTGAGGTCCATTTGGCATAGAAAAATCAGTGATATCAATTGAATTATTTAATAAATCAAATATGTCATCTTTATCGTCATCATTAATGTTTGAAAAAGTATTTCGAGTGATGAAAATATCACAGTCATCGTCATAACTGTTTTCAAGCATGTCTAAGGCTTGACTTAGCACTTTATCGGAATCATAGTCATTTTCAAATGACTCCGCCGTGATTACCACTTCAAATGGAATGAAAATCAAACGAACATTAATTTCACACTTGAACACGTCAGAATATGACAAATTCCTTGTCCATTGTGTTTTTATTTGAACACCCGGGCATGGGCATACCATGTATCATAATGTTATCGAAAAAACATGTATTTCTTGTTGAATGGTAAGTCAGTTACCAACCTCGCTGTCGGCGTGCATGAATTGGAACACCTAGGCACGTGCGATGTAATCCCTCGACGCTTCGCGTCTCGGGATCACATCTCGCACGTGCCTAGGTGTTCCAATTCATGCACACCTCCAACTCGGTTGGTAACTATAACTTATTGATACAGATGTCCATTTTATAAATTATCTTGACATGTACCTGTCAGTTTAGTCAATTAGCTTTGAGAAAACCAATCGACATGAAGTACATCTTAAAATAGATAAGCTTTCAAACTTTCTGTCTATTATTATTATTATTCTCTATCAAATGCTTGAAAAGTTTCTTATTATTGTGTGTCTACTATCAACAAAATTATGTCATCCCAATTGTTATATTTGTCAATACATGTAGAAAGAGAGCTAAACAGCCTCATATTATACCAAGGTCTCGGTTAAGCTGACATACTTACTCAACTGTCAACTGGAATTACATGTGAACGTGAATGAATCTCTGTTTAGTTTGATGTAGAACTTTTCTCATGTATGTATACCTATACCTGTTCAGGTGACAAACTATGTCCAAATGTTGGACTGTTCATTATGTTAGGTTTATTAGCTATGTTTAACAGAATGAATTAAAATTCAGCCTTATTTTACAAAGCAATACACAATAACTGATTTTTGTATTCATGAAGTACATGTAGAAGTAAGAGATTGCGTTAAGCGGAAATTATTTAATCAGTGATATTATCCTCTTATTGCTAAATTGTATGAACATCCTGTGTAATTATCAATCATGTTAAATCCAAAGAAACTAACAACCAAGTTTTACATTTTGCAAGTGAAACCTCCCACGTGATTGCATTTGATGTTTCCTCGATTTGAGTTAATCCTGAATATTTATTCAAAGAGACCTTCCTGAGTTTGATCGAAATTCAATACAGTTACTTTAAGGGGCAGATAAATTGATTATTCAAGGCAGTTCGTTTGAAGGAAATGGTTTGATAGCGTTTGAATGATGTCTTTGTTAATCAATGTCAGATTCAACTTTGTGAGTTAAAGCTAGGGTCTTCTGGCAGTATTAACCATGTTGTAATTTCACTTGTACCTGTTAGTTTAGTCAATTAGCTTTGAGAAAACCCATCAGACATGAATTATATATATATTAAAATCATTAAGCTTTCAAACTTTCTGTTTAACAATCATTATTCTTCTGTATGCAGCGCTTGATACACCAGAAATTATCTTGTGTGTCCACTATCAACAAATTGACAATTCTGATAATAACAAATGACTTAACAATGTCATGTTTTATTCAAGCTACATGCTATTATTCATTAGGATTGGATAACGTGTAAAGTTATTGATATCTGAGAGCTTGTTTCCTTGTAAAACGATTGGAAGTAAGATGAATAGGGTCGATTTCGAATTCAGACTGACATGTTATAAAAACGAAAAGAGAACTTTCAAAAACAACGATAATGGCAGTTGACCAACGTGACTAAAAAATATGTATATTTTGTTTGCAATTGCAATATGCCTTTCTGCAAATTGGTTCCATCAGTATAATTGGAAATGATACAAGTAGCTTGTTATGGACTTCATTTTTGTAATAAAGTGACACCTCACAAGAATGTTTTTCTCTACAACCATAAAAGCATGTTTTTGGTTGCGATAGAGGAATTTAGATAAATTGTAATGCCTTTGCAATTAACAATTGATAACTTAAATAAGATGATTGATTTAATGCATCTTCAATAGATTGTACGTTATTTTTAATAGATATTTCGTTTAGCTTATGTTTTAAGTCGCATGTAAATATTACTAAAGGAAAATACGGCTTAAGATTGAAGGACATTGAAGGTTAATCCTGCAAATGCATTATCTTCTGAGGTTTCCACATCTGGAAACTCAACAGAAACTTCGTAACCGTATGAGAAGTTATCAAGTTTAAGCGAACACTGATGGCTGCCATTTTAGTGTCGACTCTTAATTATTTAAGAAAGAGGATTGGATTTGCGTGATGCTATTTAACACCATACATACATGTACAATTTTCAATTGTCCAATTTCATTTAAAACATTGTCATGCAACAGGAATCACTTATTTTCGTTTTTGGGAGATTCTTTTTTTACATAAAGATTGTACTCCTACTTTTTAGTTAGTTATCACAAAATTACATTCTTTTGTATACATGTTCAGTTGGACAACATTGAGAGAAGAGTTTAGTCACGTTGACATTCGTTTCAAGGCCTTGTAAATGACACCAGGCTGTGTCTTTTATGGAATTGTCTTTGTATTTAAAAAAATCAATTCTATTCTAATCACTGCCAATTTATTTTCAAAGTAGTTGCACGGCTTTGAAATTTTCAGAATGAAAGCCTGCTTACTAAGTTTGTCAGCACAACATCTTAGGAAATGCTCACAGGATCATTTATTAGCTTTGACCAAGCTCCTCCATGAGACCTTGGTATGATATAAGGCTGTTCCATCTCTTACTACATGTATTGACAAATATAACAATTGGGATGACATGTTTGATAAAACGCTAAAAAAAATGATATAACAATAAAATAGTTGATTGGTAAATTGATTAAGTTTTTGAATTCCATAGGGGGAAAAGCTTTTTGTCTGTAGCGAGGCTAAAGTAAAATCAGTAAGATCGAAAATGATTTGCATTTGACTAGGATGGTTCAATCCTAAATTAATTCTCTTTTCAGCTCTGTATGTATACCTATTCCTGTTCAGGTGACAAAGTATGTCCAAATGTTGGACTGTTCATTTTGTTAGGTTTATTAGCTGTGTTTAACAGAATGCATTAAAATTCAGCCTAATTTTACAAAGCCGTAAACCATAAATAAGAGGGTGGTTGTAATTTTTACTTATATATATGCCCCTAGCTCATTACTCTTCCTCTGCTTGAGAACGACACAAGAATCTGTGTCGAAACGTCGCATACAATGAACAAAGAAGTTGTCATCCATATATTCCTCAGCATTAATAAATAAGAGATTGCGCTAAGTGGAGATTATTTAATTAGTGATATTATCCTCTTATTGCTAAATTGAATGAACATCCTGTGTAATTATCAATCATGTTAAATCCAAAGAAACTAACAACCAAGTTTTACATTTTGCAAGTGAAACCTCCCACGTGATTGCATTTCATGTTTCTTCGATTTGAGTTAATCCTGAATATTTATTCAAAGTGTCCTTCCTGAGTTTGATCGAAATTCAATACAGTTACATTAAGGGGCAGATAAATTGATTATTCAAGGAAGTTCGTTTGAAGGAAATGGTTTGATAGCGTTTGAATGATGTCTTTGTTATCAATGTCAGGTTCAACTTTGTGAGTTAAGATTTTGTGGAAGTATTTGAAATGTTGTAATTTCACTCAAAATAAGCATGAAATAAACTGATGTTGATTCACTTCTGCGATTTTTTGACAGTTCATAACACGTTACACACTTATATCATAAGTTCATTCACGACTATGATTGTAAATTTCACAGTTGGTGTGGCAACGAACATGCAAATGCAGTTTTCCTGCTGAAGCAGCGTTGACACCTAATGAGCGAGCGTGCCAGTACATATATAGAGGATATTATATGAGTGTCCATGACATACTATGTTTACGACACGAGTGGCTAAATATTAGTATTTCTCGAGCGAGAGCGAGGGATATACTGTTATTTAGGCACGAGTGACGTAAACATAGTATGTCATGGGCACGAATATAATATTCTGTTTATTACCGTAGTCCCAAAATTGAAGAAATGCTCAAAACCTATCTCTCAGCATAGGCAGACTAGCGGACGGCGCCCGTATGGATTGTGACGTCATAGGTGAACCGTGACGTCAAATCATTGTTTATTACGTGACGTCACAATGCAAAAGTGATATTTTGCCCTAAGGCAACATATGAAAAATATGAACCTCGATAGGACTGCCCTCGTAGGTAATAAAACATTGTTCTAAATGTGTCCTGTATATTAAAAACAACGAACCAATGTTGGGTTGAACATTGTCTGTATCTGCATTGCTTACGTTCATTTTATCGTTCGGCTTGTAGCTACCATTACTTTTACATGTTTTACATGATGAGTTTACATCTTTATGTTAACTATAATTATACTTATGTGGTAGTCTTTAATTGGCTCTGTAGCTCATCAGGCTTCATCAGCAATTATACTGTAGAGTATGGCCAATGTGATTTCCCCTTTGTAGAGGCCACAGGGGCACCAATCATAAAAATTAAGTATATAGGCGACAAGTTTCAATTTTCTAGGCCTTATACTTCAGGAGAAGAAGATGGGGCAACAGGGTCACCAAAGTTACAATTCATAATCCTCACTAGTCAAGGAGTCTGTACATAAAAATTTCAGCTTTCTAGGCCTTATGCTTCTGGAAAAGACGATGAAAATAGGTTTTTAGGGCGTGGCCCCTGTGGCCCTTATTAGGGGTCACAGGGCCACCAAAGCTACAATTTATTATCTTCACCAGTCAAGGAGTCTGCAAACAAAGTTTCAGCTTTCTAGGCCTCATGGTTCTGGAGAAGACGATGAAAATAGGTTTTAAGGGCATGGCATCTGTGGCTCTTTCAATCTTAAAGAACTTGTCAAATACATTTAAATGCGTGTCCTTAACTAACACGTTTTCACTTAAAACACAATTGATTAAAATATTCTACAAAACCTAAAGTTCACTTTGAATTGATTTTACTGATAATCACTTGTAACTTTGACAAAGAGGGTGTGATTATCTTATTGTCTGTAGCGAGGCTAAAGTAAAATCAGTAAGATCGAAAATGGTTTGCATTTGACTAGGATGGTTCAATCCTAAATTAATTCTCTTTTCAGCTCTGTATATATACCTATTCCTGTTCAGGTGACAAAGTATGTCCAAATGTTTGACTGTTCATTTTGTTAGGTTTATTAGATGTGTTTAACAGAATGCATTCAAATTCAGCCTAATTTTACAAAGCTGTACACAATAACTGATTTTTTTTATTCACGGCCTTATGCTTCTGGAGAAGAAGATGAAAATAGGTTTTTAGGGCGTGGCCCCTGTGGCCCTTATTAGGGGTCACAGGGCTACCGAAGCTACAATTTATAATCCTCACTAGCCAAGGAGTCAGTACACAAAGTTTCAGCTTTCTAGGCCTTATGGTTCTGGAGAAGAAGATGAAAATAGGTGTTTAGGGTGTGGTCCCTGTGGCCCTTATTAGGGGTCACAGGGCCACCAAAGCTACAATTTATAATCCTCACTAGCCAAGGAGTCTGTACACAAAATTTCAGCTTTCTGGGCCTTATGGTTCTGGAGAAAAAGTCGAAATTTCACAAAGTTTACGGACGGATGGACGGATGGATGGACGGACGGACGTGTGGACGGACGGACGGACGGACGGACGCCGGACACCATGCCATGCCATAAGCCCATCGGGCCTTACAGGCCAGATGAGCTAAAAATGGAAGATGGACCAAATAGGGTAGTTCATAAATGATCTTGTTTTTACTTTGCAGTTCCTCAACAAATATATGAACATTACTCTTCAAACTAAAGCACGTTGATAGTTCAACCTATTGCTAAAGTCTTTCTATGATAATATCAGCCTCAGTTCTATGGTTATCCTGTCCGAAAATGAAGGCTGGATTCTGATCGAAGAGACAATTACAATATTTTATATTTATTTGATATACTTATACCAGCTTTCAAGAACTTTCCTGAATCATTGAATCTGACACTCATGTACATAGTAGTAATTTATTATTCTTAAGGTGTAGTGTTTCTGATTTTCAAGTCAGTAGACAAAGAGAAATCCGCTTCACGGCTGTCAGTTGCCTGTTATTTTGTGAAAACTCATATCTCAAAAACGATTCTTGCACAGTATTTTGACATGCATGATAATATAAGGATGTTGTGGTAAGGTAAACATATGTATATAACTTCTTATTTATGTGTAAAGCTTTTAGCTTTGTTTGGATAGAACTATTATATCCGTTGGCACACATGGAAAAGTGACAAGTGAAGAGTTATTTAGTCATGCGTTATAAGACACTGGTTGCATATCTTTAAATCAATGTTATCATCGCTGACGGCTCTTTCAATCTTAAAGAACTTGTCAAATGCATTGAATTGCGTGTCCTTAAATAACACGTTTTCACTTAAAACACAATTGATTAAAATATTCCCCAAAACCTAAAGGCAACTTTGAATTGATTTTACTGATAATCACTTATAACTTTGAGAACGAGGGTGTGATTATCTTGTCATTTCCATAGAAGTAATTACATTACGGAATATCGCACACACTGAAATATCAATCTGGCACATATTGATATTTTATACACACTGTCAATGCTACAGTCTTAATCATCCTTTACATTAATGTTTTTTTTATTTTGAAACTTTACTTCATAAAAAGCTGACCACTTGTATATATTACAGCATGAATCGATTTAGTTACTAAAGTAGTAGTAGTTTTCATTGCAAAAAAAAAAACAATTTGAAAAACTACTGATATTGTGTTAATTAAATACCAATGTTTATGAATAAAGCCCTTTTCACTCTTGTCCTTTGTCTACTCTAATAATTTGTTTTCACACGTTGCAGAAATACATTCAACTTTTAACAGTAGAAAGGAATCGCTAACTTTCCATGACCAAATCTCACTATATACACCAATAGAACTGTCTGTTGTCGTCATTCCTGTTAAAATGTTTTAATGACACTGAATATAGCTATAATGTGTTTCTGTCCATGTTATACAATCAACTAATGAAATTGTGTCATTGAAAATAGTTTCAGGACCCAAAACAGTTTTTAATTTCATAATTCCTTTGAAAGTTTCAGTAATTAAGTTGTACTTAACATGTTGAGACCAGTAATGTAAGAAGCAATTACTGATAAACGAAATTTCAAATTTCAAAATCAACCATGCATTGTAGTTAATACAATCAAGAGTATAAAGGATTTAACTTGTTGTATTCTCACACTTTGCTCTGCTTGGTAAATGTTACTTCTATAGATGTGTAAGAATTATGGATAATTTTTGAGTTTTAACAACATGATGCAAACAAGTGCCATTATCAATCCCTCGGAATAATAACTGAAACAAAGATCAATCTTATGATCATGTTTGATTATACAAAATTAAAGTCGTGACCAAAAAGAGATGATGAATGTAAAGCCCTGATATTCAATTCACTTACAGTCTAGCATTAAGAAACTTTCATCACATATTATGCGTATTTAACCCATATCAGATATCTCACTAAGTCCGTCATTGAATAATGCATAAATAGTATATTAAGTATATCAAAAGTATGGCAAGGCATTTCATCTCATTTAAGGCATCTATATTAAAGATACTATGCAAGAGAAATTGCAACAACAATACTGAATTTCATTTTTAAAAATCCTAACTACGATACTTTTTTATAGTGTCATATGATAAAATCAATTTTGAAATCGATAACACCTATATCTAGGTGGAAGCAAGCTTCACGACTTTTACCAAATCGTTTTAGCTAACCTGAGTCGTCCCTGCAAACGAAATTAGTGAATTGAGAATGTAAGGTTATCTTTCCAAGCCTAACCTTAAAGAATATCTATGATAATCACAAAGGCGATGATACTTTCTTTTGAGTAAAAGAAACCATCATCGGTTTTGAAATCACTCCAGTACCATACTTGATAGAACAGACATATGACATTTACAGCACTTGCTTTTGTTAACATTATTTTATCAGTGCATGTTGATACTACAGAGAGCAAGGTTATTTGTGACCTTTTAAGGTGTAAATTGCATCATTTCAAACACTCGCACACAGTGCATGACCTGAAATCTAAAATTGAAATCTGAAATTGATTAACAAAGACGTTTTTCAAACGCCATCAAACATTTTACTTCAAATGGAACTTCATGCATAAACAATTCATCAGCTCCTTAACAAGTAACAAAAAATAGTTTTGAAATTTGATCGTTGTCTGTTTGAATAATTTTTGTTTATCTAAACTGAAAGAAGAGGATGTGGGAGTTAAATAACGGTATTAAAATGACCACTTATTATTACATCAAAGCTCTGTCATTTGTTTTAATAGATTTAATGTTGAAATGCTACATTTGTGCTAATGGCCTTTGCTATCTAAATTGTTTTCTTTCGTTTATCCTTCTCTTATGCGAAATTGTCAATTAGAGAGAGTTCATGAAGGAAACTTCAGTCTGTAATCAGAGAAATGTTTCTACAAATCTCTGAAAATGATAACTTTTAATCATTTTGCAAAGGAAATAATAATTAAAAAAAATTACCTTGCACTTAAATGACACGCCCCTGATCAACAGTTCCATATTGTGTCAGTTTCTATCATTTGCCACGCGGCTAATGGCTGAAACAATGCCCAAGCGGCGTAAACCAATAACTCACTCTATAATTTTCAAATCATGTCAAATCCAAACTTTACTGTGAATGACATATACAATTATAGAATTTAAAGAACAGGGTTCCACTTTAATGATTTTCCAATCATCTGACGGGAGTTACTGAAAATGACATTTGAGTTTCTTTGCAATAGATTTCATTTATACAAGATAAACTTTAGCGTTTTGGCTTGGGGATACTTTTATGTAGATATAGGCTATTCACTTTATAATGCAGTTCCAATCTATTTAAAAAGGCTTGATGGTCTTTTTCTGTTGCTTTTCATAATTTTCATTCCCAAACATTTTGTGTCCCCTGTAATCACAGTAATTGATAGAATATAGTGCCTTAAAGGGGCAGTAGCATGATTTTTTGAAAATTTTATATTTTAAATTTGTCACTGATAATTGTAGTTAATGCTAAATGTATTATTTTTATAGTGTAACAAATCTCGTAACACTAATCAATAATCCATGCATAGTTAGTGGACAAACTATACAGATTTAAATGAAATCCATGGCGGCCATTTTCTGTGAACCCCTTTAATTCATTATATGTAAGAAAAAAGAATTGCATTGCTAAACTTGACATTATATATTTGAATTAGTACTGCTCTATTTAGTTTTGAATACATTGTCTTTCAATTTCATTTTCCTGCCATTAACTTATATTCCCCCTTTACAACGTGCTCCTGCGCCTTAAAATTGATATCTTTGTTAAAAACATACAAATGTTACAGTCTTTCATACAAGTAAGTGTGAGTTTACATGTACAATGCTTTGGATACCAGAGGCCTTATCTTCTGTTGCATGAAGAATAGATCGGACATGTTGCAAATTGTAGCATATGAGTAAGTGACAATTGTGTAAGTGGCAATTAGATTTCAAAAATATTTTTCAAGCTTTCGTCATTACATGTACAACACAAAGAAAACTATTTTACTTAAAATGACCCATTTCGTCATAACTTGCTGTTATCCAATGTATACCAAGGTATGAATAAATCAAAACTAGATCTCGTGGTTTGAATCTACCTCCACCTCAGGGGACAATTAAAGAGAGGATCATTTGCATATAATTTCTAGTTTTATTGTTGATAAGAGAAATATTTAGAGATTGCAAGCTTTGTGATTTTTTATCACCAATCTTTCATGAGCCCGATCTGGGTTGATTTTTGTCTTTGTCTATTTTTTGGTCTGATTTTTAAGGAATTTATGTATTCATTATAGTGCAACTAAGATTATGAAGAGGGTTGTGTCAGCAAAATCCATGACCGTTATCTGTAGACAACATATTCTGAATATTCATGAATTGAGTTTAAATCACTTCCGAGGACTGTCAACACAATAATTCTTTCAAAAACAACAGGAAGTCTATTTCTGAGAAATATCCTTCAATTTGTAAAATTATTCGGACAAAGAGTTCCGTGAACTAACAAATTCTATGTCAATTTCGACTTTGGCAGGATATTATATCCATTGTAGATTAAAGCACATTATATGCATAAAAATAACAATCTAATTAGTATAAAAGGAATAACTGTAGAACCCGTATCAGTATACCATTTATCAATATCTAGAGGATTTTACGTTTGCAAGAATTAAAGAGACACAGAGTACATGTATGTTGATAGGATCACATATGTCAAATTTTAAAATAGATGTTATTACATCGGGAACCACTATATGTTGCCGAATATAACAAGTTAAAGGTCAATCAGTACATAAGAGCGAAAATACGGCCATTCAAAGTGTGGATTTTTATCGAATACAGCACAATGTGGCTCGTGTGGCAAACGTAATTTTGAAACCTTGTCAGAATCTGACAGGAATATATATTCGATTCGATAGTGTTTATTAGGTATTGTAACTAATAGATAGATTAAATTGATGCATAATTTCGAATATTAAACGTATTTGAGATGTTTTCTTGATTTTTTCATAAAATCAAGCATTTTAGACATACCATGCATAATTGGATATATGTGCAAGTCCAGTGATGAGATATGAACTTCAATCAGCATATTAGATATTTTGTAGCTTGTCTCAACCAAATAAAATCTGAAGACAGATACCCTGTGTCACTTAAAGGTGAAACAGATACTATTTTTTTAAACGGTTACATAAGAAGTAGAAACACTAAAAATTACAATTAGAAGCCTTAAAGGGGCAGTAGCACGTTTTTAGGGGGAATATAAGGTGATGTCAGGAAAATGATTATTAATGGTTCCAATTGAAAGACAATATATTTAAACTAAATGAAGCAGTAATAATTCAAATATAAAACGTAAAGTTTAGCTATGCGATTGCTTTTTCTTACACAAAATGAATTAAAGGTGATCACACAAAATGGCCGCCAATATATTTTATGTGAATCTTCATAATTTGTCCTCTGACTATGGATGATTGGCCTGTGTAATGAGATTTTGGACACTGTCAAAATAATACATTTAGCATTAATTTACAATTATCAGTGAAATATTTGAAATATAAAATTATCAAAAAACGTGCTACTGCCCCTTTAAGTATTGACCCACAAATATAATCGATTTGTGAAACCATATTTCGAAATGTACGTTAAAATGCCTAGTCTAAATTATTCAAAGCCCTAAATACTTAATCGAATTAAACTGTCATTTTATAAATTATAAGTAACTTAATTAACGTAACTTAATTTGTCCAGCTGGTTTCCTGTTTGAAGGTTGATGAAATAAAGGTCTGTCTAAAAAAGGATCATGAAATTTTATCTTTTCATATATTTTCTATATCCATCATATTGATAGGATTCATATCTTTATATTATTAATCAAGAAATATGACCATAATGAGGTTTTCATAATGATGGTATTATTATTTCAATCATGTTTTTCGATGTCAAAGCTTAAAAAAACCGATTCCTCTTTCTATCTTCATAAGGATAAATTTTGTTATATCAATTAATGTCTAGACATATCTAAGAACGTAATGCTGCATGAACCATATTTCGAAATGTACGTTAAAATGCCTAGTCTAAATTATTCAAAGCCCTAAATACTTAATCGAATTAAACTGTCATTTTATAAATTATAAGTAACTTAATTAACGTAACTTAATTTGTCCAGCTGGTTTCCTGTTTGAAGGTTGATGAAATAAAGGTCTGTCTAAAAAAGGATCATGAAATTTTATCTTTTCATATATTTTCTATATCCATCATATTGATAGGATTCATATCTTTATATTATTAATCAAGAAATATGACCATAATGAGGTTTTCATAATGATGGTATTATTATTTCAATCATGTTTTTCGATGTCAAAGCTTAAAAAAACCGATTCCTCTTTCTATCTTCATAAGGATAAATTTTGTTATATCAATTAATGTCTAGACATATCTAAGAACGTAATGCTGCATGAAAGCCAAAACCATCTTGTGGCAATTTGATACTTTTGCATCTCCTAAATTACGATCGTTATATATTTAAATGCACTCAATTCTATATTTCACCCGAGAATTCAAGTAAAATATATATGTCTCCACTTAAAAAGGCTGGTCGAAAGCGAAGCCACACGTTCCCGATAGGGTTCGTGTTTAGGACTGGTTTTGCATTTCTTTTATCAATAATGACATATGAAAAGTAATATCTGTCATAGCTTCTAAGATTTAACTATATGTGACCTATGTATATGAGTAGTCAAGTATATATATGTAAATAGAAGACCATTGCTAGTATTTCTTGAAAAGCAAATATTTTATCCTTATGAGCTTTTTATTGAATTGATTTTTGGAAAGAAGAATATCTTTCATGACAAGTTCACAAAATACGAAAGGGTTGGTCCTTGCAGCTTATGGAACACGATCTTACCTTTTTCTTTCGACGTGAAAATGGGGATTTTTCAACAAAGACACCTTTCAAATTCTAACAAACCATTTCAAATAGATTTATCATCTGTCATTAACAATTTATCCGCCCCATTATCTTTATAGAAATGTATTCATCATCTTAATAGATATTTCTCGATTCAGTTCTTTATTTCCGGTTGATATTTCGGCCGACATAGAATACATACACAAATCGATAATCATGATACACATGATACTTCTCATTAATGTAGTAACTTTAACTGAAATACAATTAAACTATAAATTGTCTTGAAAAAGTTGTTGGATGGAAAAATATCGAGAAACATTGTGATAATTTTTCGAAAAAGATTGAAAGTACTTTTAAGAGCAAATATTCTATACCAAAACTTTTTTAAAACATCTTATCAATAACATAACAAGTTGCTTTTATTCACAAATACAGAGAGCTATTCTTGGTTTGTTAGATGACAAAGATTTTTCTTTCTTTGATAGACATCTGTATATTAATAATATATTGTAATCTCAAACTGACCTCTTATGTAATGCAATTGTGCTTATATGTGGCCAATGTAAGTACATCTCAGGTTATGTATTCATTCAATTTGACATATTTTTGGAATAAGAATATCACAGTCTTTATTCTTGCAATACTTCCAAACATTTTAACTGAACGAGTATAAAATTATAAATGTCATGCTACGGAAGGTTATTTTAATTATTGCAGGCTAGGGATCTGAGGTGCTTGTTTGTTCTCAATTTTTGTAAAATCTATTGGAGGGACTTTTATTGACATTTATCAATTCTAAACCCCATCACAAAGTTTCTACAAAAGACACATCTCGAACTGGTTATTGTATCTCAATGCTGGTATTTCTATTGCCCATTGTTTGTTTGGGAGTTTATTTCTTTGTAAACAAAACAATTATTTATGAAAATTTGCAAGATAACTGTTAGTCGCGTGAGCGCTTTCTTTCATGACCGTCACCACTAACTTCAGGACGTAAATTAAGAGTGTACATGTGTGACGTCTATCTGAATTTTTTAGATTTGTTTAAGCAGACACTCAAACTTTACTTTAACAAATGACATAAATACTGCTATGAGTTGTTGAATCTGAACTTTTATTATTATACCTCCGCCTTACAGTATAAGCTGGGTATATAGCGTTCATTCTGTCCGTCTAGCCTTATGCACTTATCAACAATGACGCCTAAATTTCCCTTTTGAGAGTAAGATCAATAAATTATTTTTTTTACAGTTTCAATGACCACATGATTAAAACAGTGTCTCTATGACCAAGTCCTCAGTTCGGAGTATATCATCTAATCTATAATCTAACTTCACCAAACTTCATAAAAAAATTACCCCTAATGTGCCTTTTGATGATAAGATCAGCATATAATATTTGATGTTTTCATGGAAACATAACCAAAAGTTGAATCTATGATGAGTTAATTTCTCAGGAACATATTTCCTGAAAAGAAATCTCAGCTACCACAAACTTTCTACACATGTAATCATGAATCCTAGATTTGCATTTTGAGGATAAAACCAATATGTGAAATTTGTTTGTGTCGTTTCTATGGGAAACATGACGTGCACAGTGAGTCAACAACAGTAATTTTGTCCTCATTACATCTCATACAATATTTACCTAAACATTTCAAACAAAGATCAACATTGTCCCAAGATATACCATTTTAATGACAAAACCCGATAAAGGAATTTAGTTTTAGTGGTTTTAGTGTAAACATGACTTATGCAATGACTTATCTTTAAAACTGTATACTCAACTATCAAACAACTTTAGCCAACGTTTATCAGTTTTACTTCTTGAAGTTCTTTGTACAAATTTGGAAGCAGGGGTATGTGAGCTCACTTTTTCACTTTTGTTTTTGTTTGCATGATTCCTCTCATTTGCATGCACCAGAACCAGAGCATTTGTAAGGACAGAACAACAGGAAGTACATCCCAAATGATAGTTCATAAAACAGAACAGAACTAGTTTCTCTATTATTTACTAAATTCAATAACAATGAATTATCCTTGTATATTATCTTTTATGAGGTTATTGAATTTGAATGTATTGTAACTGTAAATATGTAAATAACAATTTTTTTATCGATCAAGCCAAATATCTATTTCCTTCGCAGCAAATATAATTATCTCCTATAACATACTTATTCTAAGTCCTCAACCGGTAATAACAACTCCAAAGTTGATTATATGTCACACACAAAAAGTAATTCAAGTCTTACTTTTACGTATTTGTGAAAATTGTTATGCAAACATTTGACAAGTGTCACTTTTTATTTGCAGAAAAATGTGATTTTAAAAACTGAATAAGCCTTTAGCTGGAAAAGACGTGCAATGAGAATCTTTACAAACATTATTTTCTCTATAATGACAGAAGGAATAGTCGACGTACATTCCTTAAACGGAATACCTGGTAATTTAAATTCAGTTATTTGTTTTTGTTATTGATTGAGTCTGCAAAGCTTTGACTGGTTATAATGAGGCGTAGTCATTGTTGCTGAAAGATTTATCAATGTTGTATAAAATGATTCAATATAACGACACTGAGGTTTGGAAAGATGCAAAATAAGATATTTATCGATGCTGAACAAGGCTCAGCAATTATCCTTAAGAATAAGTCAATTCATAAGTTGGCAAATGCTGGAGAGGCTTGATATATAGTTATTCTTATTAACGGGGTTCCGGTCAATATTGTTGGAAAAAAATAATGCACCAATTATTAGTTAGTGGAAAGAAAATATTAACTATAAAAATAATATGTTACCTCTTACTTGATAGATTATAAAATACTTTTTATAGATTACAAAGTTAATAATAGTTTATATCAACTATAACAAGTAATATCAATATCAGTGGACAGATGACCCTATTAAAGAAAATGCTGGAAAACTCTGTAAAACCCGAAACCAATGGTGTTGATACAAATATTGATTAATTATTACCCTTACAAATGTATTATGGTTACCATGCTAGCCTCTCACGCACACGACGAGGTTCAGGTTTGTGATATTGGTCTACTTCTGTCTTGTGTTCCTAGGCAAGGCACTTCATCCACATTGTACTCAGTTCACCTAGTTTTAAAAATAGAGTACCTTCAAACAATATACATGAACGCACATTGCCGCACTTAGCACTTGTTTGCTGATTTGAACATGCATTTCCTTAAGGGTATCGATGCAGGTAGCGCTTTGAGCAGGTACCATTATCTGAAGTAGCACCATAATAATGAGCTTTTCGAAATGCTGCATTAATCTCATAATGTGAGTTGTGACCCCTGATAAGGGCCACAGGGGCCACGCCCTAAAAACTTATTTTTCCAGAAGCATAAGGCCTAGAAAGCTGAAACTTTGTGTAAAGACTCCTAGAATAGTGAGGATTATGAATTGTAGCTTTGGTGACCCTGTTGCCCCTAATAAAGGCAACAGGAACGTCCTTCAAATCTATTTTCTTCTTCTTCTCCTGAAGTATTAGGCCTAGAAAACTGAAACCTGTCGCCTAAATACTTAACAGCACTCTACAGCATAATTGATGATGAAGCCTGATGAGCTACAAAGCCAATGGCTCTTTTTTAAACTTTTACGTTTAAGTCGTTTTGAAAATATTAGCATTTTATCCGAACAATTGCAGGAAAACAATTCAAACGAGCCATTTCAGATTTTGTACATGTCTTCTAACACACGAGGAGGGGGCATTGCAACTTTATAAGCGGTTTTAGAAATAAAAGTGTTTATGAATTTCCTTTTTTTATTTACTTGGTCTTTTTCAATCAGAATTGTTTCTGACCCATTAAGGAAAACCTATTTTTATTAATCCCATAATCTTTTCTGATTGTTTTCAAATTGTGCATTGCCTTCAGAGAGTTATACTGCCAGAAAACTACCGACTCGGTAATTTTTTAACTTTTTACAAATTGCCATATCATCCAATATCAGAATTTGCCCGACCTATTAAAGGAATACTTTTCATCTGATTCCTTGCAAATGTCGTCAAACATAATTGGAGGGATGCAGAGCCAATTTACAAGTGGTTTTGTTTATTTTTTATATTTCATAAACAAATTTATTGTTTATGTAACTTACCAAAATTAGAAATTGCAGCATTCATCCAATTCTTTTTAGTGTGTGTCAAATTCAGTGAACGAGATGTTTGTTAATGGGATGTCTAAGTAATGAAAAGTAAACAGTAGACTTTTACTTGGTCATGGATGCACGATCGAGGTTAATATTGTGTCATGCTCACTATTTTCCTGTTTTATCTCGAAACTTGTTAAAAGTGATACCGTAATGCGACTTGATATCATCGATTACACACATGGTGTCTTATACAATGCCAAACTAATGATCTGACTTTCCTTTGGTTAGTGTAGCTTATAACTATAGTGATAAGGTTGAACTTTAGTGGATATTTATTGCTCCAGGATATTGCTTCCAGTTATCGATATTTACTTTCAATAATATCTTTTGTGCACTATATTAGTTCATTATATACTAAAAGACTTACCCTCATAAGTTGGTATGATTGATTTAAAAGATCATTTTGTAAAGATCGACTCATTAATCATATTGTTTGCATTGACAGGTGAGAAGCAATCCGAAAAGTTGATAATACTTTATTTTTGACAGATATTGTAAGAATATGTTCGTCAATCTGTTGAAGAGTTCAAAGACAAGTGAATATTTTATAATTTTCCATTAATCATTTCAATTACGTGGTCACAGAAATCTTAATCTAAAAGAAATATTAGTTCTGTCAAATTGTCAAGCAAATAATCAAATTGATCCTGGATTTTATAAATGTGACTGACTGCAGTTTTTGTTGATTCAAATTAAATCAATAAATAAACATTAAATACTTCACTAGTTTTAACTTTGTTGCACATGGTTATAAGAAAAATATCGAGATCTAAATGAGAAAACTGAGGAAACCAAATGACACAGAAATACGTAATTCGTATCAAAAGATACCATGCTGGAGACTTGTGATTTCAGGAAAAAACAATGATTAAATTACATAATGCTTTTCAAATAACATATACATAAGGAAAACAATTTTTTATTATAATTTCACTTTGTCAAAAGCTAAAAGAATACTCTGTTATATTTCAATAAAATGAAAAGTTATGAGCTGGCACGAGGTCCTGTGCAATCAGTTAAGATCAGCAACAGTGGGTGACCCACTCATTGCTGAAAGTTTGAAGGATTATTTTCCTACCTTTATGGAGACACAAGTTACGAGATTTGTAGTTTCTCCTTGGGCAACAAACTTTATTTCATATTCACCTCTTTTCATCCAGCGGTACAATTAGGTACCTGTTTTGGAAGGGAAGGCTATGTAAAGATAACCGTGCCTTGATTGGCAGCTGCAGCTTGTCAACATACTAATTTGTGCCATAATGTACTTATTTTCAAACAAAATAAACACGTCTTCCACCAGGTATCCGAGATGTATATAGTATAGGAAATGATCGTTTCAAAGCAAACACTGATGGCGACCATTTAAGTGTGAATGCCTCATCACTTTAGACATACGTATTGATTCTCTCAGCGTCTGAAAAGGGTATCAATTTTCACTGTTTTATTAATATTCCTTTAATTTCGATTTTATTCTTACTGTTCAGAAAGTGGTCAAAAACATACATGCTCACCCAGTGTTTATTTCGATTAATTGGAAAGAAGGGTTGAGTAACGTTGACATTTCAAGACCTTCCCAATGACATCAGGCTGTGACTTTTATGGAATTGTCTTTGTATGGTTAAAATCAGTTCTATTCTAATCACTGCAAAATTATTTTCAAAGAAGCTTTGAAATTTTCAGAATAAAAGCCTGCTTATTAGGCTTGTCAGGAAAGTATCTCAGGAAATGCTCACAGGATCATTTATTAGCTTTGAGCAATCTCCTCCATGAACAAAGTTCTACATCAAACTTAACAGAGATTCATTCACGTTCACATTTAATTCCAGTTCACGGATTAGTAATTATGTCAGAATAACTGCAACTTTGGTACAATACCAGGCTCTGTAGTTCTCTTTCTACATGTATCGACACAAATAACAATTGGAATGACATGTTTGATAAAACGCTATCAACAAAGGATATAATACTAAAATTTTGGATTGGTAAATTGATTGAGTCGCTGAAATTCCACAGGAGAATAATTATATTTGTCTATAATTAGACCACAGTAAGATCAGTATGATCGATTATGATGTGCATTTGACTAGGGTATGTCAATCCTAAATCAATTCTTTTCAGTTCTGCATGTATACTTTTTCCTGGTCAGGTGACAATCTATGTCCAAATAGTTGACACTGTTTGGTTTCATAGGGGTGTTTATCAAAACATTTAATTACTTTTGTGTTTAAAATTCAGCCTTATTTTCCTTTCACAAATCAGTACACAATAACTTAATTTTGCATTTATGAAGTAAAAGACAGTTTGTCTGTGAACCCTCCCACGTGATTTCAATTGATGTTTCCTCACTTTAAGTTAATCCTGAATATTTATTCGAAGTGTCCTTCCTGAGTTTGATCGAAATTCAATACAGTTACATTCTCGAAAAGGGCCAGATAAATTGATTATTCTAGGAAGCTCGTTTGAAGGAAATGGTTTGATAGCGTTTGAATGATGTCTTTGTTACCAATGTCAGGTTCAACTTTGTGAGTTAAAGACAAGTTTCTTGTGGAAGTATTTGAAATATTGTAATTTCACTTAAAATATGGCATGAAACCAACTGATGTCTGCTTTTATCGACAATCCTTAATGTGCATTAAAACGATTATATCATAACGAGTTCATTAATAAATATGATTTCCCAGTTGCGGTGGCAACGAACGTGCCAATAGATTTTCTACACTAAAGCAGCCTTGGCACCTAATGGTTAATCGTGGCAATACATTGTTCTATAAGTGTTTACGACCTAGAGTCCTTTCTTGGAGTCAGTAATCAAAACAATGCAATTAAGAATTGAGTGTCAGTTTGTGTGTTTGCACTGGAAAATGAACGATGACAAAGCTACATTCAACCTCGTGTGAACCCAGCGAGCCTGCGAGTGGGTTCACTTTAGAGTTGATGAGAGTTGATGCTGCTTTACCGTAACACTTTGTGTATACATCGTGAGTGTAAGGTTGTCTTTTGCAAGCCATAAAGTACCCAATATTGATCGTCATGTAAAAAGTATCAAACAACTGTAAATGCATTTCGTTCCATTCGATCAGATCCATTTTGCAGTCTTACAACTGATCTATAGCAAATGATAGAATGAATGTTAAAATATGATTAAAGTTCCTTCGGTAGTTCCGGTCAATGTTCACAGGACATGACACAAGTATGAACACTTTTTTTGTGGGTTCATGAGAATTGAATCGATGAAACTACGATCACATGACCATGCTTTAGACCAATCAACATTCGGGAATATGTGTAAACTTAATAGTGTGAAATTTTCAATGTTTGAATGCCCTTTGTCTGTATCTGCATTGTATATATTCATTATATCGTCCGGCTTGTAGCTACCATTACTTTTACACATTTTACATGCTGAGTTTGCATCTTAAAAACAACAGTCACTACGTGATAAAAATACACTCAAGGGATATCACCCATGAAACTTTATTGTGTTAGTGAAAGTTAAGTATGCTTAAAATGATGTGACGGTCTTGACGTGTAGAATGGATTAAAGACCAAATATTGAAGTTTATTAAACTTTGCAGTTCCTCAGCATATCATATTAATATTACTCATTAAACAAAGGCATGTTGATAGTTTCCTATTTCTATAGTCTTTTTATGATAATATAATTTATCATATAATGGGCAGTGTTATCTGTGCAATAAACCCATCTTGTAATCATGTTATCAGATCCCTGATAACAATGCAAATGAGGTCAAAACCCGAACTATTTTCTCAAAACTCCATGCATGTCATGCGAGTCCTAAACCGGTCTCTAAACATTGATAACGTCGTCGGGAGTTTTCAGGTTTTGTGGGTTTTTTATCGAATAAAATATCGTAAACAAAAACTGTCAAAACTTATCACGCATTCGTATTTTAGAAATAGCTTGGTTATCGAAGCATTTCAAGTTGTTTTCATTGTGCGTTTAAAAATAAAACGATATGCAGCTAACAATATCGGCTTTCGAAAAATAGGTGCTTCAATTTTCGTGCATAACATAGGCCTAGATCGCTTTGGTCGTGTCGGTTACCAACTTATCAGCATAAACAAATCATTATCATATTCTAGTGATAGTACAGATTATCTAGTAGCGTAGTTACAAACGCAACAACCTCACCTTCGCAAATAGTCGACGTTTAGTCTAAGGATACCGTAACTGAACTGCGTAACAACAATGACAATGCAGCTTTTCAAAATGCAGTTAGAGTTACTTCCTCTGTTGTAGCGACGTTGACAACTGGTTCTTACACGTTTTGTGTTATTAAAAAATACAATGTTTACTCGTGCATTGGAAATCAGACTGAAAATGTTCATAGATTGAAGGAGACGTTTCTATCACTGTGAAAAAAATCATTTCATGAAGGAATATTTCTAGACTGTTCACAACTGTACATCGCCGACAATATGACCTTCACCTTGCTTTATTGTGAAAGCAATTACTCCGCGAAATCTAGGTCAAACATATTTTTAGAAGGTATCATATTTTCGTTTAAATCCTTTTATTTCAAAATGACATTATATGATAAAGAAATTATTAACCTTGTGTGTTTCCGTATCATTAATATCATATAATAGGAATAAAAATATATGTATTATGCTCGCCAAAGGCTCGCATAATACAAATTTTATTCCTATTATATGATATTAATGATACGGAAACACACTCGGTTAATAATCTCTATGTAGGTCTCAGTTCTATAGTTATCCTGCCCAAAAATGAAAGCTGGATTTTGATTGAAGAGACAATTACAGTATCTTATTGTTATTTGATATACTTATACAGCTTTCAAGAACTTTTCTTTATCGTTGAATCTGACACTCATGTACGTAGTAGTAATTGATTATTCCTAAGATGTAGTGTTTCTGATTGTCAAGTCAGTAGACATAGAAACATTCCGCTTCACGGCTGTCAGATACCTGTTATTTTGTAAAAACTCATATCTCATAAACGATTCTTGCAAGGTGTTTTGACATGCATGATACTATAAGGATTTTGTTGGTAAGGAAAACATATGTATATAACCTCTTATTTACATAAAGCTTTTAAATTTGTTTTGATAGAACTATTATATCCTTTGGCACACATGGAAAAGTTACGAGTGGAGAGTTATGTAGTCAGACGTTATCAGACACTGGTTGCATATCAATGTTATCATCGCTGAAGGCTCTTTCAATCTTAAAGAACTTGTCACATACATTTAAACGTGTGTCCTTAAATAACATGTTTTCACTTAAACCACGATTGATTCAAATATTCTCCAAAACCTTACGGCAACTTTCAATTGATTTTACTGAAAATCACTTGTACCCTTGAGATTGATTTACTTAGAATTCATTTCATCATTGCAATTTCTCAAAAAGTAAAATAATCAGTCGCATTAAGAGGTATGAATGAACAATCAAATATATTCTAAATTGTACTAGATATAAAGGATATGAAAGGATGTGTAAATAACAGCACAAAATCACACAAGATGAAAATCGTGACCAAAATGTGATGTTGAAATAAAGCACAGATATTCAATTCATTTCCAGCTAGCATAAAGAGATTTCTATCGCGTCTAAATTAGTGATGGTTTAGTTCTCTCACTAGGTCCATCGTTGAATTAAACATAGATAGTATAGAGTATAACCTAAGTGTTTATGCCTGTGATCTCATGAAAGCTATATATACTATAAGATTCTATGAAAAAGGAATGGCAAGATGAAAACAATTCAAAAGATAAAAGTAATGAAATAAGCATAATGATAAGATAAATCATTAATTGAGAGTATTGTAAGATAGTTATAAAAATAACAATAAGAAAACTTTTAAAAACCTTAGAGATATCATAAATGTTAAAGATTGTGTACCCTGGACAAACCCTTTTGATATTTTTTATAGCTGTATATTTTTCAATGTTAGAATCGACAAAAAATACTTATACTTTGAAAGCAAGTTCAGATATCTCACTAAGTCCATCGTTGAATAATGCATAAATAGTATATCCAGTTGATGACATAAGTGTTAATGCGTTTCATCTCATTAAAGGCATCTATACTTTAGGATTATATGCAAGAGAAGTTGCGTGATGGAATAAACTTCGTGCCTTACAACATCGCTGAATTTCATTTTTAAAGACCCTTTTAGCTTTGTTTAGATATAACTATTATATCCGTTGGCACACATTGACAAGTTAAGAGTAGAGTGTAATTTACTCAGGCCTTATCAGACCTTGTTTGCATATCTTTAAATCAATCTTATCATTGCTAAAGGCTCTTTCAAACTTAAAGAACTTGTCAAATACAATTAAACGTGTGTCCTGAAAACCCGTTTTAACTGAAACCATGATTGATAGTAATATTCACCAAAACCGTAAGGGCATCTTTAATTGATCTTTTCTTATCACTTGTTACTTTCGGGAAGGGTGTTAATATGTTGATTTTTTTTTTTTTTTTTTTTTTTGGTTGTGAATTTATTATATCCTTCATAATTTTTTTTTTATTACACAGACGTTACCACGGTGTTTATATGTTGTCATTTACATATGTTGTTCATTACATTATTGCATTTTGCACACACTGAAACATCAATCAGTCACATTTAGAAATGCTATACACACTGACAATGCTACAGTATTAATCAACCTTTACATACTTGTGTTTTATGTGAAACTTTACTTGATAAAAAAGGTGATCACTTGTATAAATTATAGCATGAATTATTGAGTCATGAAATATCGATTTTATTACTAAAGTAGTAGTCGTTTTCTTTGCAAATAAATCAATTATAAACAAAACTGCTGATATTGCATTCAGTATATTCTATTGTTTCTGAATGAGGCCCTTTTCATCATTGTCCAGTTTCCAATTCCTTCTGTCATTAAATTTTACTCAACAAGTTGAGACCAGTAATGATAGAAATAATTTCTGATGGACTTAACTTTAAATTTAAAATTCAACCACGCATAGTAATTCATACAATCGAGAGTATGAAAGGTTTAACTCTTTGTTTTTACACACTTTGCTTTGCTTAGTATATTTTCCTTCTATATATATGTAAGAATTATTTATATATTTTAGTCTTAATTACATGCTATGATGCAAACCAGTGCCTTTATCACATCTTTGGAGGAATAAGTGATAACAAAGATTAATCCTAAGATCATGTTAGATAAAAATCGTGACCAATATATGATGAAAGTAAAACGCTGATATTCAATTCACTTACAGTATAGCATTTAATGACTTTCATCACACGTTATGCATCTTTAACCCAAAATTCGTGCTGTTGCAGATATCTCACTAAGTCCATTATTTAATATATATATATATATATAGTATATCCAGTTGTTGATGTAAGTGTCAATGAGTTTGTTTTTTTATCTCATAAAAATCATCTATACTAAAGGATACTAAGCAAAAGAAATTGCATAATGGAATAAACATTTTTAGATATCCTTCATCTTAGTGTAACTGTAAAATGTATTACCTACGATACACTTATTTATCATCCAAAACTGTGTTCCACAGGAGATATCGCTTGTGGAAGATCAAGCGATAACTCCTAGGAGATATCGCTTTGACAGTAGATTTTGAACAATGCCCTGTCAACAGAAGGGACATGACATCACAAACGTTTTGCATCATCAGAAATGAGGTCACAATGTTATGACGTCATAAACACAATGACGTCACAGTGCTATGACATCAGTGGTAAAGGAGTTTTAGAGCTATGCAGTGTTCAAAGATGTACATTTTTCAAGCAAATGTGATGAAAAATGATTTTGGATGATAAATAGAATCTCACCCTCGTGTCTTCTGATATCAAATATATCGACACTCGTTGATAAAAGTAAAATATCCTCGGCAAGCCTCGGATATTTGTTACTTTTATCAACTTGTGTTGATATATTTGATATCAGAAGACACTTGGGTGAGATTCTCTATATAGTGTCATATGATAATTTCAATTTTGGAATCCATAACACCTACTTCTACGTCTAAGCCAGCCTCACGACTTTGACCACTAAACATACAAAATCGGTTTTAGGCGAGTCGTACCTGCAAACGAAAGTAGTGAATTGAGAATGTAAAGTTATCTAGCCAAGCTGAACCTTGACGGTTATCCATGATAATGACAAACGCGATGATAATTAATTTGAAGTAAAAGAAACTATCATCAATTCTCAAATATTTCCCTCACAAGACTTGAAACAACAGACGAATGATATTTACAGAACTTGCTATTTGATACTACAGAAAGCAAGATTATTTGTGGCCTAAGGTGTAAATTATCATCTCAAACACTCTCACACAGTGCATGTCCTGAAATCTAAAATTGAAATCTGAAAGTGATAAACAAAGACGTCTTTCAAATGGAAATTCATGCATAAACAATTAATCAGCTCCTTTTCATGTTACAAAAATCAGTTTTCAAATTTGATCGATGTTCGTTTGAATATTTTGTATTTTGCTTAAATTAAAGAAGAGTTTATGAGAATGAAATAAATATAATCACTTATAATCACATTTAAAGAACACGTTTACATTTCATCTGTTACACCACTTAAATATGACATTCGAGTACTAGTTGTTTTGCAATAAATTACATTTATAAAAGATAGTGTCACTTTACCGTTTGGCTTGAGGATACCTTCATGTAGATATGGGATATTCACTCTATCCTCTAGTTCCAACCTATTAAAAAGGCTTTCAACGTCATTCGCTATTGTCTTTCATCCTTTACAGCTCCAAACACTTTCTGTCGACTGTTATCATGGTAACTGAAAGAATATGATGCCTTAAAGGTATAGCTTTGTTTAAAAATAGTATGCATGTACAAACATGATACATGCTATAATACAAGTAAGTGTGTGTTGATGCGTTGTACTTTGGATACCAGATAGCTTATTTTCTGTTTAAATGATTTGTTGCCTGAAGTATAGAACCGGCATGTTGCAAATCGTAGCATATCAGTTAGTGACAATTGTGTAAGTGGCAATTTGATTTTATAAAAATTTTAGAAACGTTCATCATTCTACCCCAAAGAGCTACATTTTATTCAAAATTACAATTTTCTTCATAACTTGTTGTTATCCAAGGTATACCAAGGTAGGAATAAATCAAAACTAGTGTATGTTGACTGGTATAATGAAACATAAGACTTGAGTATAATTTGAACAAAAAACAATTGCAGTTGACGTCAGTAAAATAAGACATTTGTGATTAGGCTACAAAAATGTGCATCTGCAAATTGATTCAATTGATATAAAATACACAATAACACGTTTTTGAAAGACTGGATTTGTCTCGTACATTACCTGTCAAGAGAGCAAGTATTTTACTGAATTTATACTCTACAAAGATAAAGATATTCATTTAGATTCAATAAAAAAAAAATTCTGCGATGTGTCATTAATCAAAAAATATGTTTCCACATTGGCCGTGGTTGAAATCTACCTCCACCTCAGATGAATATTCAAGAAAGAATTTTACAATACAAACGAAAATATGATTTGTATATAATTTTTAGTTATATTGCTGCTGAAATAACAATTAAGAGATTGAAAGATTTGTGATTTCTTATCACCAATATTTCGTGAGCCCAATCTGGTTGGACTTTAAATTGTCTTTAAAAGTTTGTCTGATTTAAAACAATTTGTATGTACACTTTATATTATATTATACTATAAAATTTATATAGTGCAAATACGATTTAAAGAGGGTTGGTTCAAACTCCACAGCCGTTAGCTGTAGACAATATATTCTAAACGCATCAATCGGTTTTCGGTATATGAATTGAGATTAAATGACTTTGAAGGACTGTCAACACAAGAATTCTTTTGATAGTGACAGGAAGTCAATTTCTGAGATATTTCCTTATATGTGTAAAATTATTCTGAAGAAAACAGTTCCGTTGACAAGCAATTTCTATAACAAATTTTGGCAGGATATTAAGTACATCGTAGAAACAAGTACGTTATATGCATTATATCACATGCAAATATCACAATCTAACAATAATAAAATAAACAATTATAGAACCTTCATCAGTATATCAATTATCAATATCTATAGGATTTGATAAGTTATTATGGTAAGTATGGAAGAAATAAGGTGAAACAGCTCCCTATTTTTTAAAACGGTTACATGTGTATGTAAGACTGACAATGACAATTGGAAGCCGTAAGTATCTAACCACAAAAATAACAGATATGTGAATCCTTGCTAAGGCCTGAACACTTTGTCGTGTTAAACTGTAAATTTTCATAAGTTATAACTATCTCGGTTTCTTTGGCTGGTTTGTCCATAAAAGCATCATGAAATTTAGGCAACATTTTATCAATTTATATATGTTCTTTATCTATCATATTTATAAGTTTCATATCTATAAATTATTAATCATGACATATGACCATAATTAGGTTTTTCGTAATTCTGATATCATTATGTTTTCAGTGTCAAAGCTTAGAAAAAGTATTCCTTTACTATCTTTATAAGTATAAATTGTGTTATATCAATTTATGTCTAGACAGATCTAGGAACGTAATGCTGCATGAAAGCCAAAACCATTTATTGACAATTTGATCCTTTACATCTCCTAAATTTAGATTGTAATATTCGTTAATGCACTCAATTTAATATAATTTTACCAGAGAATTCAAGTAAAAGATATATGTCTCCACTTAAACTCTCTGATGGAAAGCGAAAACACCAGCTTCCGATAAGGTTCATACAAAGCATTGGTTTGGCATTTTTATAAATGAAGACGTATGAAAAGCGACATTATCATAGCTTCTACACTGCAATGTATATGTGAGCTATATATGAGTTTTCAAGTTTGTTGAGTTAGTTTGCTATTTAGAGAAGACCATTGCTAGTATTTGTTGGATAGTAAATATTTTATACTTATGAGCTCTTTTCTAAAAGAAACATTACAATGTGGTTGATTATTCGAAACAAGAACATCTTTTATGACAAGTTCACATAACATGAAAGAGTTAGTTCCTTACATCATATTGAACCCGATCTTACATCTTGCTTTCGACTCGTAAATGGCATTGGGAATCTGTCAATAAAGACACCTTTCAAATTCTAACAAACAATTTCAAATAGATTGATCAACTGTCATTAACAATTTATCCGCCCCACTATCTTTATAGAAATGTATTCATCAGCTTAATAGATTCTTCTTAGTTCAATTATTTATTTCTGGTTAATATATTTTCATAACAAAATGATCTAATTAACAAATACAGAGAGCTTTTATAAGTTATACCATTCAGACCGGGGTACATCACATATGAATGGTATAACAAATATATCTAACCGAATGTAAGGAAAACGCATATAATATGAAAATAAAGAGTAAGAAAAACTAACTGCATAAGCCCTTTGATTATAGTTTGTTCAAACCTATATGTCGGTTGAGCAAAAGTAACCAGCTCGATCATATATTCGAGGTAACATACATTTCAAGACGCTCAAACTGCACACTTGTTTCTTGCTTTTTATGTGTCGGGGTATAGATAATTTATTAGCCAGTTCAAGAGGGTGAAATAAGTATTTATCCAGGGCCACGTTGACCAATCAGAGATCGAGATTCTTACATGAGATAGGAAAAACTAGGTTTGTATGATGATCAAGGTTTTTCTTTTTTCGATAGACATCAGTATATATGTACGACAACTGTGCTTAAAAGTGACCAATGTATGTACATATCAGTTTACATATTTATCTAATTTGATAATATTGATTTGATAGATATTTGATTTGTCAATATTTCCAATCACTCAACTGAATAAGTATAAAATGATAAATGTCATACAACAGAAGCTTATTGCAATTGTTGCAGGCTAGGGGTCTGAGGATTTTGCTGTGTGTTCTCACTTTTCCTATAAAAGCTATTGGTGAGACCTATATAGACATTTATCAATTTGAAACGCAATAAGGAAGATCACAAAGCTTCTACAAAAGACAATTCTCGAACTGGTTATTGTATCTCGCTTACGGTTATTCTATTGGGTTTTGTTTGTTTCAGAATTTATTTCTTTGAAAACAAAACATGTAATCATGAAAATTTCCAAGATGAAGGATAACCGTGAGAGTGCTTACTTTAATAAGGATGTTGTATGATGTGCACGTGTATATGCAGTTTTATAGATTTGTTTGAGAAGACACTCCAACTTTATTCAATAACAATGAATTATCTGTGTATATTACCTTATGGGGTTATTGAATTTGAAAGTTTTGTAGCACTTATTTTGTAAATATGTTCAACAACTGTAAATATATTTATTTCAATCACTGCAATTACACTCGCCAAGGAAATACTTTTTCTTACTGCTCAACCGGGAACACAAAAATAATTGCGTAAAATTTGTTTGGCGTAATTAAAATATTGACAATTGTCATTTATACATAAAACTGTCATTTAAAAACTAAATAAGCACTTAGCTGGAACAGGCATGTAATGAGAATTTACGCAAATAATGACAGAAGGAATAGTCGACGAACGTGCCTGAAATGGGATACCTGCTAATTGTTCTTATTGATTGAATCTGCAAAGTTGTGGCCAATGTAAGTACATGTACACGTCAGGTTACACATTTATCCAATTTGATATATCTTATGATTAAAAATGTCACAGTTATTCTATGTCAATATTTACCTTCACTTAACTGAATTAACATAAAATGGTAAATGTCATGGAATGGAGGCGTATTTCAAATGTCTCAGGCTAGGGATCTGAGGTTTATTGCTTGTCTGTTCTCACTTTTTGTAACATAACTTGATGGGACCTTTCCTGACATTTATCAATTTCTGAACCAAACGAGGAAGATAATAACACTTCTAAAAAAGACAACACTCGAAAAGGGTGATGTATCTCGCTGCTTGTAAATCTATTGCTTCTTGTTTGTTTGAGAATTTATTTCTTTTTAAACAAAACAATTATTTATGAAAATTTGCAAGATGAAAGGTAAACGCAAGAGTGTTAACTTTAATTAAAATGATGTTTGATGCGTATCTGAAGTTCTTGAGATTTGTTTAGGAAAACACTATAACTTTATTCAAAAACAATGAATTATCTGTGAAAATTACATTATGGGGTTATTAAATTTGAAGGTTTTGTAGCACTTTTTAAAAAAAAAAATCTTCAACAGTTATAAATGTATCTATTTCATTCGTTGCCGTTATACTCACCCAGGAAAAGTTTTTCTAACTGCTTAACCGGCAACACCATACTTTTTGTATTTCAAAGTTTATTCAATATCACACACAAAATTAATTGCAAGACTTGCTTTTGCGTAATTATGAAGCAAAATATTGACAAGTGTCACTTTTATTTGCAGAAAACCGTCATTTAAAAACTGAATAAGCACTGAGCTGGAACAGGCGTGTGATGAGAAAAGTTACAAACGACATTTTCACAATAATGACAGAAGAAATAGTCGACAGACGTGCCTGAAATTGGATATCTAGTTATTTGAAAACATTAATACTCAGTTATGTGATTTTTTTTTAATGACAGAAACTACAAAGTTTTGGTTATTACGAAGCATAGTCATTGTTTTCTGAAAGATTGTTAAATGTTGTGTAACTTGATTCAATAAAATGACAATAAAGGTTTTGAAAGATAATTTGGAAAGAACAATGTTTAGCATTTATTCTTACGAATAAGTCAGTTTATGATTTGACAACTAATGATGATATGAGATGATCATGTATTAAAGGGAGATAATAAGTTATGTTCGACCTTTCCAACTGCATTGAAAATGTGTATTTTATATTCACTGCTGTGAAATATCACTTTCTACTGTTTTTCTTAAAATAAGTATTTTACGGTATAGCCCAATATGTCATTGCTAACTATATACTTAACACTTCTACGATTTGTGGAATCTGTTTTTCTATTATGTTTTGTTAGCATTGTTCTTCACTTTTGCAGGCACCAGAACCATAACAAATGTAATAAGAAGTACATCTTAAATTATAGTTTATTAAAAAGCAGAAGACATTAGTTTCTCTTTATATACTCAATTCAATAACAATGAATTATCCATGTTTATCATTTTTTTAATAAAACTTTCTTTTCTTTTCATGGGTTTGTTGCATTTGAAAGTTTTGTAAACATGTCCATCAATTATCATATTCATCAGTAATAACTAAAATTAATATTATTTTCATTTGCTGACTTTAAAATCGTCTGCTAGGAAATACTATTTATTCGTCAACCGGTAATACCAATTTTATCGACAAAAAACTTTATTTAATGCCACTCACTTACTTTAAGGTATTTGTGAACAATGTAATGCACAAACTTGACAAGTGTCACTTTTTATTTGCCGAAAAATGTGTTCAAAAACCGTAATAAGTTTTTCGCTGGAAGCAGCGTGTAATGAGAATCGTTATTAACGTCATTTTCATGAAAATGAGAGAAGAAAAAGTCGACAGACGTGCCAGAAAAAGGATACCTGGTAATTTTTAAAACATAAATTTTCAGTTATATGATGTGTTGTTAATGATTGAAACTGCAAAGTTTTCACTGGTTATAATGAGGCGTATTCATTGTTATAAAATATTTATCAATGCTGTGTAAATTGATTCAATATCATGACACTAAGGTTTGGAAAGATAACAAAACAATTTATCGATGCCAATCAATGCTCAGCAATTATCCTCATGAAAAAGTAAATTTATAGTTTGGCAACTGTTGTAGAGCCTTGATATATAGTTATCTTTCTTTACTGACCTCCAGTCAAAATTGTGGGAAGTAATAATGCACCAATTATTAGATAATGGACTGAAAATGGACTCTTAAAATAGTATGATTTCTCGTCACTTGAAATATTTTTTTAAAAAGGTTTCTATAGATCACTATGATAGTAAATTGTTATGTCCACTTTTACTTGTAATATCAACATCAATTGATAGATGGCGCGATTAAAGAGATTGCTGTAATACTCTCTGAAAAAAACGAAAACCGAAGTGTTAACAAAACTGTTGGTTAAATAATACTTCACTGTGGAGCACAAGGCGTAATGGTAACCATGCTGGCGTCTCACGCTTATACTTATGGTCTTTTGAAATGCTGCATAAATCTCACACATGTACATGTACGGCTTGACAAAAACTCCACAGGGTCCCAATCTTGGGCTTCTCATGTCCTCAATCACGATCAATAAAGTGACTGATGGATAGTATTAACAAGGTGTTCAAAAGTCGATACTCGCTTACAGATGTAAAGGTAATAATACATTATAACAGGGATTGACGATTCAATACTTAGTTGTTCTGCTTGATTTACACAGTGTTTTGCCTTCACATGCATTTTTGTCAAGGAAGTTAACAAGAAGTTATATATCTTTAAAATGACCAAAAATCACATTATATTAAAGGGGCAGTAGCACGTTTTTTGATAATTTTATATTTTTAAATTTTCACTGATAATTGTAAGCTAACACTAAATGTATTATTTTGATAGTGTAATAAATCTCATTACACAAGCCAATCACCCATAATCAGGGGACCAAGTGTGAAGATTCACATAAAATCCATTGGCGGCCATTTTTTGTGAACACCTTTAATTCATTTTCTGTAAGAAAAAGGAATCGCATGGCTAAACTTTACATTATATATTTGAATTATTACTGCTCCATTTAGTTTAAATACATTGTCTTTCAATTGGAACCATTAATTTTCATTTTCCTGACATCACCTTATATTACCACTAAAAACGTGCTACTGCTCCTTTAAGAGGTTTGACGTTGGTCATCTAAAAGACGCGTTTCTGCTTTAATAGATCTTAACACTGTAAATTTGATATTTTTATAATAAGATATATAAGAAGAAATATTAGACTTGATCATACCCATACATAGATGAACAATTTTTTAAGATAACTTAGATAGTAAGGGAGTAATGATTTTTCAACTTTAATAACTCGTTGCACATTTATCAATTTCTGAACCAAACGAGGAAGATAATAACACTTCTAAAAAAGACAACACTCGAAAAGGGTGATGTATCTCGCTGCTTGTAAATCTATTGCTTCTTGTTTGTTTGAGAATTTATTTCTTTTTAAACAAAACAATTATTTATGAAAATTTGCAAGATGAAAGGTAAACGCAAGAGTGTTAACTTTAATTAAAATGATGTTTGATGCGTATCTGAAGTTCTTGAGATTTGTTTAGGAAAACACTATAACTTTATTCAAAAACAATGAATTATCTGTGAAAATTACATTATGGGGTTATTAAATTTGAAGGTTTTGTAGCACTTTTTAAAAAAAAAAATCTTCAACAGTTATAAATGTATCTATTTCATTCGTTGCCGTTATACTCACCCAGGAAAAGTTTTTCTAACTGCTTAACCGGCAACACCATACTTTTTGTATTTCAAAGTTTATTCAATATCACACACAAAATTAATTGCAAGACTTGCTTTTGCGTAATTATGAAGCAAAATATTGACAAGTGTCACTTTTATTTGCAGAAAACCGTCATTTAAAAACTGAATAAGCACTGAGCTGGAACAGGCGTGTGATGAGAAAAGTTACAAACGACATTTTCACAATAATGACAGAAGAAATAGTCGACAGACGTGCCTGAAATTGGATATCTAGTTATTTGAAAACATTAATACTCAGTTATGTGATTTTTTTTTAATGACAGAAACTACAAAGTTTTGGTTATTACGAAGCATAGTCATTGTTTTCTGAAAGATTGTTAAATGTTGTGTAACTTGATTCAATAAAATGACAATAAAGGTTTTGAAAGATAATTTGGAAAGAACAATGTTTAGCATTTATTCTTACGAATAAGTCAGTTTATGATTTGACAACTAATGATGATATGAGATGATCATGTATTAAAGGGAGATAATAAGTTATGTTCGACCTTTCCAACTGCATTGAAAATGTGTATTTTATATTCACTGCTGTGAAATATCACTTTCTACTGTTTTTCTTAAAATAAGTATTTTACGGTATAGCCCAATATGTCATTGCTAACTATATACTTAACACTTCTACGATTTGTGGAATCTGTTTTTCTATTATGTTTTGTTAGCATTGTTCTTCACTTTTGCAGGCACCAGAACCATAACAAATGTAATAAGAAGTACATCTTAAATTATAGTTTATTAAAAAGCAGAAGACATTAGTTTCTCTTTATATACTCAATTCAATAACAATGAATTATCCATGTTTATCATTTTTTTAATAAAACTTTCTTTTCTTTTCATGGGTTTGTTGCATTTGAAAGTTTTGTAAACATGTCCATCAATTATCATATTCATCAGTAATAACTAAAATTAATATTATTTTCATTTGCTGACTTTAAAATCGTCTGCTAGGAAATACTATTTATTCGTCAACCGGTAATACCAATTTTATCGACAAAAAACTTTATTTAATGCCACTCACTTACTTTAAGGTATTTGTGAACAATGTAATGCACAAACTTGACAAGTGTCACTTTTTATTTGCCGAAAAATGTGTTCAAAAACCGTAATAAGTTTTTCGCTGGAAGCAGCGTGTAATGAGAATCGTTATTAACGTCATTTTCATGAAAATGAGAGAAGAAAAAGTCGACAGACGTGCCAGAAAAAGGATACCTGGTAATTTTTAAAACATAAATTTTCAGTTATATGATGTGTTGTTAATGATTGAAACTGCAAAGTTTTCACTGGTTATAATGAGGCGTATTCATTGTTATAAAATATTTATCAATGCTGTGTAAATTGATTCAATATCATGACACTAAGGTTTGGAAAGATAACAAAACAATTTATCGATGCCAATCAATGCTCAGCAATTATCCTCATGAAAAAGTAAATTTATAGTTTGGCAACTGTTGTAGAGCCTTGATATATAGTTATCTTTCTTTACTGACCTCCAGTCAAAATTGTGGGAAGTAATAATGCACCAATTATTAGATAATGGACTGAAAATGGACTCTTAAAATAGTATGATTTCTCGTCACTTGAAATATTTTTTTAAAAAGGTTTCTATAGATCACTATGATAGTAAATTGTTATGTCCACTTTTACTTGTAATATCAACATCAATCGATAGATGGCGCGATTAAAGAGATTGCTGTAATACTCTCTGAAAAAAACGAAAACCGAAGTGTTAACAAAACTGTTGGTTAAATAATACTTCACTGTGGAGCACAAGGCGTAATGGTAACCATGCTGGCGTCTCACGCTTATACTTATGGTCTTTTGAAATGCTGCATAAATCTCACACATGTACATGTACGGCTTGACAAAAACTCCACAGGGTCCCAATCTTGGGCTTCTCATGTCCTCAATCACGATCAATAAAGTGACTGATGGATAGTATTAACAAGGTGTTCAAAAGTCGATACTCGCTTACAGATGTAAAGGTAATAATACATTATAACAGGGATTGACGATTCAATACTTAGTTGTTCTGCTTGATTTACACAGTGTTTTGCCTTCACATGCATTTTTGTCAAGGAAGTTAACAAGAAGTTATATATCTTTAAAATGACCAAAAATCACATTATATTAAAGGGGCAGTAGCACGTTTTTTGATAATTTTATATTTTTAAATTTTCACTGATAATTGTAAGCTAACACTAAATGTATTATTTTGATAGTGTAATAAATCTCATTACACAAGCCAATCACCCATAATCAGGGGACCAAGTGTGAAGATTCACATAAAATCCATTGGCGGCCATTTTTTGTGAACACCTTTAATTCATTTTCTGTAAGAAAAAGGAATCGCATGGCTAAACTTTACATTATATATTTGAATTATTACTGCTCCATTTAGTTTAAATACATTGTCTTTCAATTGGAACCATTAATTTTCATTTTCCTGACATCACCTTATATTACCACTAAAAACGTGCTACTGCTCCTTTAAGAGGTTTGACGTTGGTCATCTAAAAGACGCGTTTCTGCTTTAATAGATCTTAACACTGTAAATTTGATATTTTTATAATAAGATATATAAGAAGAAATATTAGACTTGATTATACCCATACATAGATGAACAATTTTTTAAGATAACTTAGATAGTAAGGGAGTAATGATTTTTCAACTTTAATAACTCGTTGCACAATTATTGCAGAACAGACTGCAACAAACATATTTATTATCTGATATTTCTTAACAGAGTTGTGCCTTTTTGACGCGACAAAATCCGTTTTTTTTCAAACGATCATTTTCGAAATTTGTGTAGCTAAAACACTGATGAAAATAGAGAATAAGTTATGAATCTTAGGCTGGCTTGTTATCATAGTTCTCATCCAGTATTGACTTTTAGCAAGCATGATTTATGTGCCATCTATTCCCTAGGGACTCAGTCGTGGTTGTAGCAATCATGTTCCATATTATCTCTTCTGAGCTAATGATGTTCTCAGTCAAAGGGTTCCTGACCTTTAACTGAGATTTGGGATATTTGGTTTGGTTAAGGATATGATCAACAATAAAAACAAAAACAATTAAATGGTTAATCCAACTTCAAACTTTTGTTCTCGATCTTCCTTTTATTTAATCTTGATACTTGTTAAAAATAATACCATAATGCATTTTATCTCATGGATCAAACAACATTGAATGAGTTTCTTTTGCTTTACAATTGCTTCCACTTAATCATATAATATCTTATTTTTGACAGATATTCTAAGAATATGTTCGTCAATCTGTTGAAGAGTTCAAAGACAAGTGCATGTTTTATCATTTTCCATTAATCATGTCAATTGCCTGGTCACAGAGTGCGTCATGGAAATCTGAATCTAAAAGAAATATAAGCTCTGTCAAACTGTCCAGCAAATAATCAAATTGATCATGCGTTGTGTGACAGATTATCACTGTGATTGATTGTATTCTTTGTTGACCTAAATAAATCTCATAAAAAGTTTTAACATTGGCATGCACATGGTTATATGTGTATTTACTGAGGAAACCTCTTGGACAACATAATAGTACACAACAATATAAAACTCAAATTGATATAAAGGTTTTTACAACCATACCTCACCAACGACATTGCTGGAGATGTGTGTAATCAGATCAAAATAATGAATAAATTACATATTGCTTCCTCAATAAAGTTCCCATATGAAAACCTAATATTTTGATGATTGTATCTTTCTAAGACGTAAAATAGAACACTCCTTGCATTAAACTATATGAAACGTTATGTGGTGATTTTCAGTCGACCCTGTCCCACATAGAGACAGGAGTTGCGATATTTGTGGCGTCACCTTGGCCAAGAGACTTTTAAAATTATAAATTATAAATTATAAACGTACGTCTGTTCGTTAACGGTACAAATGGGATCCTGCTAAATTATAAATTATAAACGTACGTCTGTTCGTTAACGGTACAAATGGGATCCTGGTTGGAAAGCAATGTGAAGTTAATCGTAAAAATGCCTCTTGGGCATCTTAGTAACATACTCCAATGAATTTGAGAAAAGGAAAAATGAGTGATGTTTCTTCATACACCACGGTCACAATGTGTGTAGCAATTAGAGAATTGCTCTTTATGTTGGGTTTGGCGCATTATAAGCATAGTCATTATTATTTATCATTATTAACTGTTCAGATCATTTGTCATTGAATTCCAATTATGTTAATCTTGAGCATCTAAGCAAGGGGTAAGGTAAATATTTAAATGCTTTATCGAATGCATTATCACTAAACTCTGTTTTAAATAATAACTTGGTCACAGTTGTTATAATAGCTTCTATTATTTTTGGATTACCACTGTCTTGTTAGATTTACACATTTGATTTTTCTTATTCATGTTAGATTTCTACTGAAACCATATTATTGTAGCATAAATATTAGCAATTTGATTCAAAATGAAGTGAAATTTCTACACGTTGTTATTCTAAGCGGAGGATAATATTTTACAGTTTACAGCCCGATCATGTAACTCTGATACAGATATATAAAGTTCAAGATTAATAATATAGGGCAAAGCTTATTAAAATCTTTATGTACCGTGAACGTACAGGATAAAGACTGATTTAAATATGTTCAATGAATGAGCAACGATTGCATGCCTATGTGTTTAGCTGCAAGTAAAGTGTCTGGATGTTCTCATCCACTCTGGCTAAACCTTAGTAATATTTTAACAACTAAGACAAGCAGTCTTATATCAGGATTATAATTATTAGGAGTTACAAACTTAATTGAGAATTGCCCATGCTATTAATATATTTATGTCACGACGCATTGTTAGGTTTTGAACATTCGCTAAAAACCATGGTTAATCAATCAGACCGTATATTTGAATCACAAATATTTATTTGAAATAGAGGTAACAAAACCCTCTGGTTAAAATTGAAGCTATTTGGCAATAAACATTCTGACCCTTGAAAAGGAAAACATTGTAAGGGGATTGATTTCATATCAAAGGAAAAGTTTTCATTATAGAACCCTTTTATTGACATTGACAATTTCAGCGAGAATAAAACAGATAAAGGAACACAGAGAGTAATCAAACAATTTTATTGACTGTCGTTCATCTCCTCAAAATTTGAAAAATTAAAACACATTCTTGTTGATTAAATTAAATTGAAATATAAATGTTTGGCATATAATACTGCACCACATAATGAATCCATATCAGTCTGTTTTTATATACCAAAACATGAACGCAAATGGCTCAATATCTAATATGCCCTTATTTTTATTTTTTTGAATAAATAAAGAATAGGTTTATATTTCAATATATAATCATTTCATAAACAATTCATATCATAAGACACAAATAGACAATATGCAATGATCAGGAGTTATATACAAAATGTAGACATCATCAAATAATCGTTGAATGATAAATTTATAGAATTTGTAGAAATAAGCATTACATTGATTAACACGTTATGATGAAATGTAACAAATAAAAGCAAAAAAGAATACAAAATGGCCAGTGAAACATCGAATTAGTTATCATCTCAAATGTGACCTAATTTTTCAGAAGTATAGCGAAATGGTAACTAATTGTATAGTAAAACATCAATTGAAAATTTTATCCTTGGATCATTAATTTTTAAATGTCTGGTTGAAAGTGGAGATATACGTTGCTTATATCATGGACTGTGTTTGGCTTTTATTTCAAGAAAGAAGTAAAGAAAGCAATATCATTAAAGCTTCTTACATGAAATGCAAAAAAGTAAGAGATATACAAGTTTTAAGGAAAATTTGCTATTTAGAGGAGATGTGTAATGTGTAGCTGGTTTTACAGGAAATTGAGAATAATGAAAATTAACAACCAATAATCAAGTACACATACGATGCAGATAAAATATAGCATCCCCCTATACAATAGGCTAAAGGAGAGTTAGGCAACATCATTGCCGAATTCTCAAAATCTCAAAAAAATCCCCAACTCGCAGCACTCGTGGGCTGCAAATACTATACATTGACGTCTACTATAACTTATTTGGATTTATATTTCATAGACATTCTTTCAATGATGTAGTCACTTTTCCCCAAACTACAAGTTGATTTATCAATACCCTCTATGTTTTATGTTTTATGTTTTAAGTTCGGACTGAAACCCAAGAGGCAACTACATGGGCTTAAATGCTCTTGCGCTCCCTCATTGGTCAAAAATAGAAAAGGAATTATTAACAAAAGTGCAAAAATGGTGGGAAATTCAAAATATGGCAATGTCCGACAATTGATTTTATTGGCGCAAATTAGACATAAGCTCCATATATCAGTTAAGAAGTTTTTGAATCTGATCTGATGTCACTCTCTGCTTATTTTCCCGTAAATAATTATCTTCGCAGTATGATACATGTAGATTGACCTCTCACTGAAATTTATGATATTTGGTTTGATATTGGTTATTATTAGCATGATAAACATTGTCAATCTTAATACACTTTTCTCAACCTTTATTTCATCCATATTGAAACTGTTTCAAACAATACCGTAGTGCGACTTGATTTTTTTTCGCAAACAGGGCGCCTTAAACAATTACAAGATATGATCTGATTTTCCTATGTATGTTGGAACTTATAACTACAGTAGAGTGTGATCTTTTGAAGTTTATCAAATCTTTTACTGTCAATATCAGCCTCATACTTGCTTGTTGTTATAGTTTTATGTCCAGTATTGACCTTTTGCAAGCTGATTATATGCCATTTATTCCCTAGAGATTCAGACTTGGTTGTAGTAATCATGCCCGACGTTATCTCTTCTGAGCTAATGATGTTCGCAGTTAGGGCTACTGACCTTTACCTTAACCTTTATTTATGATTTGTGTTTTGATATTCTTTATGACTGAGTAAGTTATTGTTTGCGCCGCTTTGGCAATATTTCAGCCATTAGCGGCGTGAATATTGGTTATGATAACCAGGGATAACAATTAAGGATCGAATGGTTCATAAGGTTTTCTCAACATTAATTTTATCCACCTTGAAACTTGTTCAATACCGTAATACAATGGAATACATGGCGTCTTAAAGGGGCAGTAGCACGTTTTTTGATAATTTTATATTTTAAAATTTTCACTGATAATTGTAAGTTAATGTTAAATGTATTATTTTGACAGTGTAAAAAATCTCATCACACAAGTCAATCACCCATAGTCAGAGGACAAAGTATGAAGATTTACACAAAATCCATTGGCGGCCATTTTTGTGTGAACACCTTTAATTCATTTTGTGTAAGAAAAAGGAATCGCATGGCTAAACTTTACATTTTATATTTGAATTTTTACTGCTTCATTTAGCTTAAATACATTGTCTTTCATTTGGAACCATTAATTTTCATTTTCATGACATCACCTTATATTCCCCCTAAAAACGTGCTATTGCCCCTTTAAACATTGAACACATAACGATTTGACTTTCCTTTGGATGGTGCAGCTTATAACTAAAGTGTGATCGTTGTAATTTGTGGATACTAATTGCTCCAGGATATTGCTTCTTGTTCTTAATATTTACTTTCAAATTTATCTTTTGTGAATTACATTGGTCAGTAATTTACTTGTTAAGTTACCCACAAAGGTACTATTGAGTTAATATCATATTTTATCAGTTATTATGAGCATCAACGTTCCAACAAACAATGATAAAATGGAAATTGATTAAACTCACGCTGTTTGAGTTCTCTTCATTACCAACTGAACCCAGGCTGCACATGCCGACTTGCAGAACAAACATGTTTCGTTTGTAGCAAATAGTGTAAGTTGCTTAATGAAAAATTCTTTGAATAATCTTTTTTCTTTTCCAGTTTAGACCATCTAATCAAGTTAAATGGAAATGTAGGAAATTGATGATTTTATGTAATTGATAATCTTCACATTTTATGATTGCAATACAAGATACACATATAATATGTTACGTGAATATTGTATATATCTGTTTTATTTTTGTTTTTTCTTTTATACCGGAGAACTATATAAGATATGAAACGAATCCCCCCTTATCTTATGTTATTAAGATTTAAATCTCCAATCATACATTTAGTATTGACATGTAAGACTAAATAAAAGGGATAATAAAAACATACTTTGACAGATACTTGTCGAATGTTTTTGTCAAGCTGTTCCAAGACATTAATCATGTCATTTACATGGTCATAGAATGCGTCATAGAAATCAAAATCCTAAAAGAAATACTACTCAAACTGTCGAATCATTAAATTGATGCTTCAATATGCCACAGTTTATCGATGTGATTGATTTGAATTTAAAAAATACAGGCAAACAATAAAAAAGATGTTTAACAATATTTCACTTATCTTAACTTTGATATACACATAACATATCATATAAAAAATATAGATATAATATCGAGATCGTACAGTGGAACCTTCCTGGACAATATAACACAATACAATGTAACTAATAATTTGCAATATGAGCAAATGTGCACATATCACTTTTGCCTGGCAACGATAGTTGTATCGGAAGTTCCCCCTATTGTTTCGCATGTGAGACCATAAAATCATTGTTCGAGACATCATTGTAGCCAGCCATCGCAAGGGAAGTGCCTCTTTTTCTGGATTATATATCTACATATATATAAATATTTGATTATAAAATCCTATGCAAAGTGTATTTGTTATGTCTTACGCGAGGACCGTGCTGTGAAGTAGTCAACTGGTAAGAAATGGCTACATTTGTGCGATACTAACAGTGTTATGTTTTTATTTTTAACCAAACCCTAGAGAGAGGTTATTATCCTTTACATCACATCAAGTCTTTTGACGCGTAGAAAACCGTTTTCACTAACGCATATGTCTTTATCAAGAGAGTATGTTTAAGAGAATAATTGATTTTGACTTAAATTGTATATGCTTAATCAACTACTGAAATATCTAGTGAAGCAACTTTATCCGATGGAAAGAAAATGATAGTCAAATATATGTCAATTTGCAACAACGAGCAGTCGATCTTATGTTGTAACTGCGACATTTAAGTACCATGTACTTTTACTTGTTTTAATTTAAATGTCAGGATCGATATGTCTGGCTCTTTCTGTGAAAACTGCCATTATGAATATAAAGAAGATGTATGCAAAAGAAAATAAGTATGTCGTTCCTGTTAAAGCTTTTATAAATGAAATTTCTGTACAACGATGCCATTGTTGTTATCTTTGAAGTCAATGAATAGATAAGAAAGATACAGAAGCACAGTTCCATATTCCTTCCATTGAATGCTTTCTTTTCATTAATTTTTCCAGGAAAGGACTTTTTACGAAGTAAGCAAACAATTCTCCAAACAATTCTCCGTAGAAGACATTGTTGCTGACATCATGTCAGGATCCGAATCCGATCCATAGATGGGACACAGTGACCATCACTGTCATACATGCCATGTTCAAATCAAGCAATGTGTATCATGCAAATTCTCTGCTCTTATTCAAGGCAGAAATTATACGTATTTATCAGGCCCGTCGTATTAATGTCGGAGCTGCTATCAGTTTTTGTGCAGTTTCCGCCGCCACAGTCCTATCACCTGCTATAACTTTTCCCACTAAGCTTTCTAGAATTTTTATTCATAATTGACTGCTTATACTTTGGGGGGAACGCTTTTGACATGTGTACTTTCACGGTCAAGGTCACAAGCTATAAAATCACTAAAACATTCCTTGTTAATGCGAAAACTAAAAAAGTTTTTGTGCTATGAGGCTCTAACTTGGTAAATATCATCCTTGAAAGAGTAAAACATTTTGTAAATGTTTCTGCTACAATCTGTCAAAGGTCAAGGTCGCAGCAAGGTCACCACTTTAGCATGGTTGTTTCATTTGAACTATATATACTTTTAAACAATACATGATTGTTATACTCAAAGAAAAGTATTCATTAATTGTGTGACCCTCAATGTCAAAAGTCAAGGTGACGAAATATGAGTCATTGCAATGTACAACAAATATTGGTATAACTTTATCCCATTAAGCTTTTCAGAACTCATTTACTTGTGTTATTGTTTACACCTCTGGGGCATTATTTTGACAAGTTCACTTTCAAGGTCAAAGGTCAAGCTCACGAGTTATGATATCACTAGAAAATCCTTTTTTCTCTCCGTTTTTGTGCTATGAAGCTTTAACTTTGGTAACTATCATCTTTGGAAGAGTACACAACTTCTGTACAAAAAGGTTTCGGTTACAATTTGTCAAAGGTCACAGCAGGGTCACGATTTAGGCATGGTGTAACAAAAATGCAAAAAATATTATCGCTTTTATTAATTACAATTTTGTTATTTTGTTCATTGATTGTGTGACCTTGAATGTTAAAGGTTTTCAACATACTAGAAAATGTTATAATCATAAATTCTGAAAATAACATGCTCCTGGAAAAAAACACTTAAATGAGTAATCGACATGGAATACCTCCCGAGCAACAATTTCCGTTTGTCATAATCATTTAATCCGAAAATGCTGCCTTTGTCAACAAAAATTGCTTAAACGTTTAAGAGATTTATGCATGTAACAAAAACAATCCTGATTAAGCTATAGCACCGTTATTCACCAATGCTGAATATTCTTTGTATAGGAAACGTAACATATCATTAAGATAAAGTCGAATCCACATTTAATTGCTTTTGTTTTTCTATAAAGGCAGTGCAGTAAAGAAATAACCTAATACAGAAAAAAGTAGCTTAAAAGAGGTATGAAGAAGATCCATACAACTTAAGTTTGTTTAAAATGACGATTTTTGAAAAATAGTTTTTTTATAGGGAAAATCATATATTCTATAGTTGAAACACACTTGAATAAGATTCAAAAGACATAAAATGTGTTTTACTGTAGTTTTACAGAGATATTGACTGTCAAATTAGGCTTATCAATGAAATTTAACATCCAACTCTTCATTGTGACCATTACCCTTTTTCATTGGTTTTTAAGGTTAATTAGTAAAATATATATATCACGAAACAAATACTTATGTACACAATTATAATACAGTCGTTATTTAAAATAAACTAGATCATTTTTAAATTGTTTGTCCTCACAATGTCAGTGAAAAGTAAACAAGACAGTATACATTTTGAAATATAATAATCCAACAGTTACAGATGTAACAAAGGTGTCCAACCTCCGTAAGAGGAATAATGTGATATAAACTGAATTCAATATACATTCAGTGTATAATTTGAAAAAGACAATTTCATAAAAAAAATATACATTCATGTAGATTTGAGTATTACTAAAGATCTACATTGCAATTTCATAGAGACCAGTTTGGTTTCTTATCTTTTGTTTGCTCTTGTTTTAAAGACACAACGAAAGGGTTTATGACACGTCATTTGTAAATCGGTATTATAACTTTTAAAAACTATCATTTCATTTGAGATTGTAATTTCAATACTCTAAAAAATATATCCATGTAGTCAATTGCATCGCTAGCCAACAGCGGGTGAAAACAGAAACAAGAAAAATACCTTATATCAAAAGCCGATTTTCTCCTTGTTGTTGTCCCACTTAAGCATGATTTGAAATATCATATGATCAATCATTATTGTTTTTGTACCTCTGCTTCCCGTAGAAAATGTAACTCAATTGCTATCGTTCGCGTGCCACTATGTGTCCAACAAAGAGAACGGAAGTGATCACCAAGGAATCACGGGAAATCCATGCACATAAAACAAAGCGATACATCAGTCCTGTAAACCAGGAACCTTATCTATTATACTTGTCACAACGACTCTCGAATAATCAATGGAGCAGTGGCAAATGGATTTCAGGAAAAATTGTCACATGCATTTACAAAACGAAAGACGAAGTGCTAAACTATAAAGCGTAAAATTTGATTCTGTGTATAATTGGAAAATATGAGTAAAATCATTGTCAATTCATCATCTTAAATTAACGCCAAATGTAATTTTCTCTTGAGGGATAAATCACTATTTTAATCGTTGATGTCGCTACCACAATTTTGATAATGCCTTGACATCACATTAGTCATTATTGAACAATCCAGTGACGTAAAACGTTTTTTTTACCACATCCGAAAGCCATGAAAAATACGCCATAACGAAAGATAGTGAGATTATTGTTGAAATAATGACCACTGACTGAGTGAATATCTGTTGTTACCATCGAACGATCAACTCTTAAAACTTCAAGTGCAGCGCACAACAAAAAGCACATTGTTTCAATAGAGGTTGGGAAAATGTTGGTCTCTCAGTCATCAAACAGATATATTTGCTCGTGTTTCGAGTTTTTTTCCGGATGAAATTAAGGTGAAATGGGTCGTAAAGCATACGCTATTTGCTGCTTTGTATAATTTATTTCTATTTTTCCTAAAACGACTCCGAAACATGTTGCAAAACATTTTTTTACAAGGAATAAAAAGAAGTGTGTTCCATTTGTCAGCTTGAGAAATGCTTTTAGTATTGTAATATGTTTATAAAATTCAGAGACATTGGAGTGAGTGAGTGAGTGAGTGAGTGAGTTGGTGTTGTACGTGTTTTGAACAATATTTCAGTTATTAAACACGTGGATGTCGCCATCCAAAAGAGAGTAGACAGATCAGAGAGAAAGGGATCGACAGGATGAGGGAAAAGTATTAGCTCGATTCCTTGACTTACATATCAGTAAAGTATGTGATTGCCTTCAATAAATCAATTGTAATTGTGATACTATCGATCGTCAATTGAACAATTAAAATACTTATATCATTTCAAATTCACCGCGAGAAATGACAGGTATTTTGGAGAAATCGTAATGATTCGAATAGTAAAAGGACATGTGTTTTCTCAGCGCCTGAAATCAGTTACGAGTTTTTTTAGGAACTATGCATTGAAACTTGCTTTAAATCTTTGAAGATACCGAAGTCACCTTTCTTGTGGGTAATTTCTTAAAGGACCAATGCAAATGCATGTGAACTCCCAACAACTGGCTTCTTCTTAAGGATTTGAAACATCATTTGAAGAGAAGATTACCATGAATATTAAGTGCCATTTGCTGACTCATTTAAGTTTAAACGCGAACATCGGGATTGCGTGTTGGAGAGTTTAAAAGGGACTATATGTAAATTTTTCAAGGAAACCAAATGACATGAATTTAAAGCAGTATAAACATGTAATATGAAAATGAATGCCGTTAAAAAGGATTGAATCTGTTTCCCTTCATTGACGATCCTGCGAGATTTGATATTCTTTGTAATTGCATATTAGATCAAAGACATAATATATCTGACTGCAAAGGTACATATCAAAACATAACCTAAAGAATGTAAAAGTCACAATTAGAGGCGAATGGTCATTCACATCGTATGCCGAGGGTAAGTTTTTGTAGGTGAGAAATTTGGCCTTTTTGGGCGAGGGCTTATCTAGATACTGTCGGGAATATAAATAAAATTTGGCCTTTTTGGGCGAGAGTTAGGGTTTAGCTAGATACTGTCGGGAATATTGTAAAAGAAAAATGACTTATTTTGTCGTGAGTTCACGATTATCTAGGTGATGTCGGGAATATTGTTGAAATTTGGCCTTTTTGGGCGAGGGTTAGGGTTTATCTAGATACTGTCGGGAATATAAATAAAATTAACCCTTTTGTCGAGGGTTAGCGTAAATCTAGATACTGTCGGGATATACCAAAAAATTAGCCTTTTTGGTCTAGGGTTAAGGTTTATCTAGATGCTGTCGGGATTATCATTAAAATTTAGCCTTTTGTGCGAAGGTTTTGGTTTATCTAGATACTGTCGGGAATATAAATAAAATTTACCCTTTCTGGCGAGAGTTAGTGTTAATATAGATACTGTCGGGAATATACATAAAATTTGGCCTTTTTTGGGCGAGGGTTAATGTTTATCTAGATGCTGTCGGGATTATCATTAAAATTTAGCCTTTTTGGGCGAGGGTTTTGGTTTATCTAGATACTGTCGGGAATATAAATAAAACTAAACCTTTTTGGCGAGAGTTAGTGTTAATATAGATACTGTCGGGAATATACATAAAATTTGGCCTTTTTTGGGCGAGGGTTAATGTTTATCTAGATGCTGTCGGGATTATCATTAAAATTTAGCCTTTTTGGGCGAGGGTTAGGGTTTATCTAGATACTGTCGGGAATATAAATAAAATTTAGCCTTTTTGGGCGAGGGGTAGGGTTAATCTAGATACTGTTGGGAATACTGATAAAAATTTAGCCTTTTTGGTCGAGGGTTAGGGTTGATGTAGATACTATCGGGAATGCCCTATATCTACTCCTATAAGAGACTTCACTCGCTTAGTGTCTTATGATTACGATTTAAAAAAAACTCTCACTTAAACATTCCGGATAAAAGCCGATGTTTCCGAATATGGGGGCGGGATAGCGCGTTCGGCTTCGGATCAAGAGGTCCGTGGTTCGAATCCCGCCAGGAGCTCGGCAACTTTGTCTGCAGTAGAGAACTGCACGCAGTCAGTTTTGGGTGCAATGCTACACTAAATTTCAGAGCAGTACCACCCATGGTTCGCTAGTTCCAGCTAAGCATAGCCACAATGGTGTTGCGAGCTTTCTCCCTGCAATAATACTGGCAGCCACGGTATGAGTGAAATAATCTTGAAAGCGGCGATAAACCCTATATCACCTCACCGAATATGAACACGAGCTTCTAATATTTGTTGAAAGTCACTAATCCAAACTCCCTATTTTCCGTATAGCAGGCTTGGCTTGCTTCCGGAAAGCCGACGGGGGTAATTCATTCACTTGTTTTTGTGAGTATAGTAAATTCAGTATCATACACGATCAATATCTTGCGTGTTTTTGTCACCTCGCCAAACGTGACTCAAAGGCAGTGAATAAATAACGTAATAATTTTAGGATATTTGTCTTTTCTTGACAAATACCATGTTTATCTCATCGAGTGAGGAAGAAAGTTTATATTTTCACGAGTGGCGCAGCCACGAGTGATAAAAAAAACGTTTCTGCCTCATGAGATGAGATTAACATGGTATTTGTCAAGAAAAGTCAAATTTTCTATTTATTTTACAATTAAATCGTTATATTTTCATCAAAATTGAAGCGCATTTACGTTGAGTCGGTACCAAAGAGGGCCCGTCGCCCAAGCAACAACATGACGTCATGAGCGCGTCATTGCATTGTTCGATGACGTCAGGCCATTGTTGTTATCAGTCACTAGTAATAAAATAAAATACGTAATACAAATATTTTTATAGAAGTCATCAACTTGTTTGCCTGTAGAAAATAACAATGTCAAAATGTATGGCAGTTTCGATGGAATGTTATAAAACCCATAAACGTTTTACACAAAAGGAAAACAATACTTTGTTAGAGGATTAAAAACAATATGCATCAATATAATGTCTTATCAGGCAAATGTAGTGGTGTTCATCATTACAATTTGTGGTAGTTTTAATTGAAACAGTCTTTATAATTTTATCTACACAATCTCAATCTATTGGATAAGTTGTTTAGTTTTCAATGACTTTTATTGTCAAGAGGTAAACATACTTGGAACAGTTTCTGTAATGAGATTTCTGTGGAAGAAGTTCAAGACAGCAATGACTTTGGAAACTGTAACAGCAAATTACATTCCATTCATAAAATAACTAGAAGAAAATATCATCGATTAAAAATGAGATGAAAAATCTACTAAATCGTGCAAGACAAATCTTGAATGAATTTGGCATAACTTTGCCATTTTGCACAATTTTGTTTTGCGAGTTTAGTAGATAATTATTATGGGGCGGGATAGCGCGTTCGGCTTCGGATCAAGAGGTCCGTGGTTCGAATCCCGCCAGGAGCTCGGCAACTTTGTCTGCAGTAGAGAACTGCACGCAGTCAGTTTTGGGTGCAATGCTACACTAAATTTCAGAGCAGTACCACCCATGGTTCGCTAGTTCCAGCTAAGCATAGCCACAATGGTGTTGCGGGCTTTCTCCCTGCAATAATACTGGCAGCCGCGGTATGAGTGAAATAATCGTGAAAGCGGCGATAAACCCTATATCACCTCACCGAATATGAACACGAGCTTCTAATATTTGTTGAAAGTCACTAATCCAAACTCCCTATTTTCCGTATAGCAGGCTTGGCTTGCTTCCGGAAAGCCGACGGGGGTAATTCATTCACTTGTTTTTGTGAGTATAGTAAATTCAGTATCATATATACGACATACGTTTGATTTTATTTAATCATCATTTTACCACGATCAATATCTTGCGTGTTTTTGTCACCTCGCCAAACGTGACTCAAAGGCAGTGAATAAATAACGTATTAATTTTAGGATATTTGTCTTTTCTTGACAAATACCATGTTTATCTCATCGAGTGAGGAAGAAAGTTTATATTTTTACGAGTGGCGCAGCCACGAGTGATAATAAAAAACGTTTCTGCCTCATGAGATGAGATTAACATGGTATTTGTCAAGAAAAGTCAAATTTTCTATTTATTTTACAATTAAATCGTTATATTTTCATCAAAATTGAAGCGCATTTACGTTGAGTCGGTACCAAAGAGGGCCCGTCGCCCAAGCAACAACATGACGTCATGAGCGCGTCTTTGCATTGTTCGATGACCTCAGGCCATTGTTGTTATCAGTCACTAGTAATAAAATAAAATACGTAATACAAATATTTTTATAGAAGTCATCAACTTGTTTGCCTGTAGAAAATAACATTGTCAAAATGTATGGCAGATTCGATGGAATGTTATAAAACCCATAAACGTTTTACACAAAAGGAAAACAATACTTTGTTAGAGGATTAAAAACAATATGCATCAATATAATGTCTTATCAGGCAAATGTAGTGGTGTTCATCATTACAATTTGTGGTAGTTTTAATTGAAACAGTCTTTATAATTTTATCTACACAATCTCAATCTATTGGATAAGTTGTTTAGTTTTCAATGACTTTTATTGTCAAGAGGTAAACATACTTGGAACAGTTTCTGTAATGAGATTTCTGTGGAAGAAGTTCAAGACAGCAATGACTTTGGAAACAGCAAATTACATTCCATTCATAAAATAACTAGAAGAAAATATCATCGATTAAAAATGAGATGAAAAATCGACTAAATCGTGCAAGACAAATCTTGAATGAATTTGGCATAACTTTGCCATTTTTCACAATTTTGTTTTGCAAGTTTAGTAGATAATTATTATATTCATCAACATAGCAAATAACAATCTGTAGGAAAGTTACCAGTCATTCGAAGATTGCACTGCTCTTTTCCTGACGTTCCTATAGGGCTTGCTGGCATTTCATCAACTGAAAATCAAATGTTAAGAATATGTTTTATCCTGTCAATATTAAATATTTTCTTAGAGAACTCAATAAATTCTTCAAAAGATGCATTGAACTTCATGCATATGTTTGAATGTATACTCAAGAAATGAAATTTCAGTTATCAGTCTTGAGGAAGTATTTGCCTTATCTTCATCATCTCCATGGCAAGCATTCATGGCTACAAACTGATGAAAAGTTCATAAAAAATATGATACTCACTCTCTTGAAATAAGCATTTTCTAATAATTTATCCCCTAAGACCTAAGTATTGAATAAAATGATAAATGTTTAACCGTTTATTTAACTTTCTTACTCTACCATTCTAAAATTTAATTCAAATATAGATATAGAGAATACTAAACGAATGGTAATGTGATAACAGTTTTAAGCAACGAGTGTATAGAATTTGGTATCAGACGAACGATTTTTTAAAACTTCTTTGATGTAACAAACAGTAACTGTTTTTAACAAGCAACGAAACATGTGATCATGGATTGTGACGTCGCCACGTAACGTCATCGGAATGTGACCTCTTTCTTGGTCGAGTCATTCACTTTTGAAAAGTTGGCGGAACAGTGTCAACACAAGTAAAGAAGCGAGCAAAGCTCACATACCCCCGCTCGCCACTTTGTTAAAAAAAATTCAAATAGTAAAACTGATTAATATTGGTTAAAGTTGTATGATAGTTGAAAATACAGTATCTCATTGTGTAAGTCTTCTTTCCACTGAAACCCAAATACCAAATTCATTAATAGGTTTTACAATCAAAAAGGTACATCTAGGAATAATGGTTGATTTTTGTTTCAAATTTGAGGTAGTTATCATGAATATTCCACGAGATGTAGTGAGGACAAAATTATTTTTGTTGTGTCAAATTTGGTGACGCTGAGATGTATATTTCACGAAATATGTTCAGGACAAAGAAATTTATCATTGAATCACTTTTTAGTCATTTATCCATGAAAAATGCAAACAAGAAAAATAATCTGTTGGTCTAACCGCACATCTAGGGATCGTGGTTGATAAGTGTATGAAGTTTGATGAAGCTAGCATGAAAAGTGTAGGATGATATGGTCTCGTCAAAGGACTTGGTCATAAAGTCACTGTTTGAGTCATGTTTCCATGGAAACCGCAAAAAATAAAGATAATTTGTTGGTCTAACCTTCAAAAGACCTATCTGGGGATCACGGTTGATAATTGTATGAAGTTTAGTGATGCTAGCATGTATAGTTTAGGAGATATACTCTCGACAAAGGAATTGGTCAGTCACTGTTTTAGTTATCTTTCCATGTAAACCGCAAAAATAAAATAAAATTGTGGGTCTAACCCTGGAAAGGTACATGTAGGGATATTGGTTGATATGTTTATGAAGTTTGGTGAAGTTAGCATGTAGAGTTTAGGAGATATACTCCGGACAAAGGACTTGGTCATAAAGTCACTGTTTTGGTCATGTTTCTATGGAAACCGCAAAAAATAAAAATAATTTGTTGGTCTAGCCCTCAAAAGGCACATCTAGGGATCATGGTTGATAAGTATATGAAGTTTGGTGAAGCTAGCATGTATAGTTTAGGAGATATGCTCCGGACAAAGGACTTGGTCATAAAGTCACTGTTTTGGTCATGTTTCCATGGAAACCGCAAAAAATAAAAATAATTTGTTGGTCTTACCCTCAAAAGGCACATCTAGGGATCATAGTTGATAAGTGTATGAAGTGTGGTGAAGCTAGCATGAATAGTTTGGGAGATATGCTCCGGACAAACTTTTGTGACGGACAGACGGACGGACGGA